>VXAD01008099.1:172150-276743 GCA_013399195.1 Dicrurus megarhynchus
AGAGGAGAGGAGAGGAAGGGATCAAAGTTTTCATGACACTTCTTATTTCAAGAACATCTGAGAAGTTTCCACTCACTCTTTTTCTATCTTTTGCCTGATTCTGTTTGTCAGTTTACTCTTCTTCATTGGATCACTGGCCATTAATATTTTCATCCAAAAAATAATAGATTTTAATGTGTTTCCTCAGAATTGCAGCTCCAGCTTCAAGCAAAATAGCTGATTTTACTTCCAGCAAAGTTGACAGTAGCTCTACAGCTGAGCCTGGTGAGAGTGTAATGAAGCCCTCCATTGCCGAAAATCTGTATCTGCTTTATACAGTGTGGTTTTGATTTAAATTCCATATAAACAAGTTTCCAACAGGTATATCTATGGATGCATATTAAAATGTGGGAAAGTTGTATTCCAGTGTAGATGCCTTGAAATTTATGACGTTCCTATAATTTTTATTTATTCTCTAAATTTTTCTGCATTTGGAAAAGTTAGTAATAACAATAACTGTTTTCCCTGAGAAAAGCTTACAAAACCAATATATAATTTCAGTATTTCCCTATTAAATGTGTTTTAAAGCTTCTGACTACAATGCCCTCTTATTCCCATTTGCAGATCTATTACCCCATGAAACGAAATAGCACTGCATTAAAAATGTACGCAGTTCTATTATCCAGCTCATAACTTCTTAACATTTTTTTCTTCCAGGAATAACTTTGATAACTACCAACAATAAATGTTGTTTGCCACTTCATTTTTCTTCCCCAAAAGCAAAACTGAAGGGAAAAAAAAAATCCCTTAGACAATGACATCTGCAGCACAATCTGTCAAGCAATTCCTCTGGAGCCAACAAACAACAAATAACTCGTCCAGACTAAATTGTGAAGCTTCATAAAGAGCAGCTTGCACCCAAGCACTTCCTTCTGCACATTGCTCATGGAATTGTGTAATCATTAAATCATTGAGGCTGGAAAAAACCTCCAAGATCATTGAGTCCAATTGTACATTACTGAGACGAAACACTCAGCTACCAATCCTCTTCCACTTGGCAGTCCCTTAATTTCTTGTCTGTTTTGAGAAGGTCCTTCAGCCTTGTGCTGACCTTTTGCCATAATTTCCTGTTAACTTCCAATAATTCCTGGTATGCTACTTCTTTTCTGCTGAGCCGTGGCTAGGATGGTTGAAGCTGTCCTGGCACCCTTTGGGATGGGCTTGGACTGGTGTAATGCCAAAACATCTCTTCAAGTGGTACCTGACAGAAGAAAAGAATGTTTCTGTGGAAGAGAATCAATGGTATCTGGGGGGACGCAGTGAAGACACATTGGACTAAGGTAATGCTGGGTCTGGGGACGCAGTCCTGTCTCTCAGGGGGAGCCATGGTAAAATTGCTTCTGATATAGAAGTTGGTGAACCAGAGAATGATACTCTGGGACCAAAATATCTCTCAAATAGCATAGTTCAAACCATTGTCACCTTCTGAGCAGAACTCTCCTCACAGACCAGGCTGGAGAAGTGAGCTGAGGGTTTCTGTGAGCATGCAATAGGATGTCCAGAGCTGGTATTTTTGCAAACCCTTCTTGTCTTGACACAACTTAATAAAGAGCTCTCTGAAGGACAGGAACAAAGTGTTTTGACCCAGACGCACACGAACAAGAAAATGGTTACGTGTGAGGTAAAAAAGCTCACCTGTACCCCGCACAGATCTATATCATTCACGTGCTTTGGCCACTGGGTGGGAACAGATGGCCATACTCTGTGTGAGTGGTTACACTCTCAGAAAATCCCTGACACTTTAATGACAAGAAATGCTGAGCTTTCCACTTATGTTTTGTTAGGGTTTTTATGCCTCATTCATATTACAGTGTTCAGGAACTCATTCCAAGGTGGTGTATCATGAATCTGAAGAAGACCTCAGGATCTACAAAGACTTTGAAAGACATCTGTTGATTTTCCTGGCCTTGTGTCAGACCTCCAATCCTTCACACCTTCCTTTAACACCCGAAGTTCTCCCATGCCAGCAGCATCTCTGTGCAATGGTCAGGTTTAACATAGACCCTACTAAAACTGGGAATTCACTTTCCTCCATGTGGCACCTGTGCACCTTTGTCTGGGCACACTCAGTGAATCAGTTACTTCAAGATCTGAAAGCACGTACCCACTTTAATTTTTATACTCAATTGCCCACTACAATTAAGACTTAAAGCTGTCAAAGTGATCTGGGTGACTAAAGAGTTAAGTTTTTCTGAAATTATTATAAAGGTCCAATAGCCAACAGAATTTATGCAGCCACCACTGTTGACTTCACAGGAGAGTTATGCTCCTAAATGCCTTTCAAGCAGCTGAAATATTTGAGAATATGGATCTTGGTGTGCCAGGATTCAGATTTTATAGAAATTTAGACTGACGGATGTTTTTGCCTCTTCCCTGCAGGTAACACTAACATGTTTATCTTAAACTAAAATAAAGTTAATATTGTAAATTGAGAATGAAATAGAGATTGAGTTAATCAGTCACACTTTAACGTGATCAGCTTCAAAACAGTTCTTATTTGACTCAAATAAATGATCAGGTTTCTGTTTACACACTTTAACCTCATAATGTTTATATACCAACTGCAATCTAATAAAATTGTTATTTTCAATTATAATTCTAAAATAATTACTGTTTTATTGCCATCTTGAGTGCCTACATTTAAATTATAGCTGCTTATTAAAGTTAAGCTGAAGCTTTCCTGGAGTTCTAAATTAACTGTCCTATAACTTACTAAAGGAACAAATCCAGAAGTATTTACAAACTATTTCTTCTTCTGTAGCTTCTTCTATTTGTGATCTTGGGTTTACAGTGTGGTCCTTCATCTGTTGTGTTCTGGACAGTGACCATTACTTGTAGATAAGGCAGTGAATCAGAATCAAATAAAAATTGCAATTTTTAGCATCAGTCTGAATGAGATCCTGCTAAAAGCAATTTCTTGCCTTCCTTGACATTATTTAATATATTGACTTTCAGCACCAGTAAAATAAGTAGTCATGCAACAGGACTGTATTCTAAAAAAATTTCATTTGTGAAAACTAGAGTATTTAGCTGAAGATTTACTGAGTGTCAAATTACTTCAGCAAGATGGAAATCACCTCTGATCTCAGTGAGGTGCCTAGGAACACAGTGTGTACCACTTAAACCTGAAAAAAGTCCTATATGCATCTGAAGTGATGTCTGGACTATGCTGGCCCTCTGAGGGCAGGATCAACATCAACAAATTAAGCACATTAAGGCTTCAGTGTTTTTCCAAATTGTTGACATTTACTTATTTTCTCAAATTAGTAAGTATAGAAGTAAACACAATAAAAAGAAAAAGGCTGCCACATTTCTGATGCTCATTTATTTTCACAATTGTTAGTCAGCAATTAGAAGCAAAATACTCGGTTGTAACTGTTCTTCAAAGGGCATTTGTAATTATAGATGTATTAGCAGAAATAAATGGAGAAAACGATCTCATGACTGATGCAAGAACACAGAGTTTTTTGAGAGGTTCCTAAAATCTATAGTTCAGTGATGAGGAGATCAGCCTGGCCATGCTGTTGTGCTGTATTTGTCTGTAATACTACATTTTGGGTTTTTGTGAGGATGAGAACCTATTTTCCAAAACTGATGAAAACCGGTGAAATATAACTTATATTCACTTTAGATGTCTGCATTATTATTCTGTATCAGTCATTGGTTCTTTCTTCCTTTTTCCCTGTCTTCCCTTCACCCCCCTTACTCTTATTGCTGGAGAACCAGATAAAATGAGAAAACAATATTAAATTACTAAAAATTGTCACAGAGAAGATGATCTGCCCACCACCAAGTGCTGTGGGCTTGAAAAGAAGAGAGAAAATGGAGGGTTTGATGGCTGTGGAGATGCACTGGCTTCTGGGAGCAGTAAATCAAGCTGGTGAAATACTGAAGGAAAAGCAGAGCAGTTTTGTCTAATATGTGGAACTGAGTGTGGGATCTTGGATGAGGATGGTTTCATGCTTTGTAAGATATATGAGATAATGAGTTTGAGGATTATGTGGGATTGTGGTTACCTGAAATTTAGAGGACATGGAGTCAGGTAAGGGAAATTAAAAATAAGAGTTTCAGTTGCATTTGAGTCAAAGCAATGCTGGCTTTTTCCAGGTTTAGAAAAGAACATTTGAAATCTGAACCAAAAAAAAGGGGGTCTGGAGGAGGTATATTTGTACTATATTAGCTCTGCTATCACAAATAATGAGGATCAGAGTTAGCCTGGATACACAGAAACAGGTGGCAAAAGCCAATGTTTGCCCCAATTACCGTCATGGCAATACAATAATGTAAAGACAGGAAGGATAAAGGAAGGACAAGCAGTGATCAAATGTATTTTCATAGCCTGGTTGTGAGTGCTGTGTGTCTGTCTGTCCTGCTACCTTTGTTAACTGACCCATGGAAATGGTGACACATTGGGACAAATGTGTTTCCATGGCAAAGACTGTGTGGTGAGGACTCAGGGGCATGGTTGTTCCAAGCATAAGGAGATATCAACATTTTTGAATCATATCTGTCTGTAAAAGGGGGGAGTTATGGCCTAGGAGTACAGATAAACTCCTGTGCTTTAAAAAGAAGTGTTCTCTTAATCTGCTCTGGGCTCTGAACTGCTCAAAATGAAAAACTGGCATCTAAACTGAAGGCAAAAAAAGCACACAAAACTGCCTATAACTCCACAGAGAAATAATGCTCACTTGAATTATACTTACTGTTCTGAATTTATCTAGACAATACACCTTCCCCATTTATAAAGAACACTTAGTGACTTAAAGAAACTCCTAAAGTAAATAAAAGCTATAGACTTAAGTGCTTACAGTTCCTAAAGAATTGATCTTTTGAAGACCAGCTAACAGCTTGGAGAGCCTCCTTTCTCTCTCATTGTGCTTTGTGGGGAGTTTGAAGCAACCCTCCATGCTCCTAAGACACCCTCCTCATTCTCTAGTGCTTCCCAGAGTGTCTCTAAGCAGTATGTGCTGCACATGTTAATCCACCATGATTTACTCATTTACTGTAGCCAAGTCTGCAGGGAGATATTCATCATTCAGTTCTTACTGAAGCCCCCACAGTTGGCTTGTCTGTTTAATTTAGGAAACTGGCTGTGATGGGTTGATGCTCTGTGCCCCCTAAAGCCTCTCTGTCACTTCCCTCTTCAGCTGGGCAGGGAGAAAATATCATGAAAGGTTCATATGCAGCGGTAAAGACAGGGAGAGATCCCTCACCAGTTACCGTCATGGGCAAAACAGATTTGTCCTGGGAAAATTACTGCCTGGCTGGCTTCTCCCATTAATCCTTTGAATCATGATGAATTTCCTATCTTATACGGCACATATCTTAAGAAGCAACAGCTTCTAATTTAAAATACATTAGTTCTCAGAACACCCACTTTGAATTCCAAGCAACTGCGTCTTATGCAACTTAAAGTGAAATTGAGATTTCCGTGTGGATGTTGAGCAACATACCATAAAATATATTGATAACCTTGAGAGAACTCCTGTGGGGAATCTTCCTATGTGGATTAGCCAGGTGCTGGGTTTCAGGAAAAACCTGAATTTCCCACTTACTGAAGTTATTTCAAATCCTCTGGTGTATCATCTCTAGGCTGGCACCATTTTAGTCTTCTTTCATCATGAAAAATTTCATTCAGCTTTGGATAGTGAAGACAATCAGACACAGCATCTCTCTGATCAGACTGCTGTGTGCAAAAGTGAACAATGTCCCCCAGATATGGGGGAGACTTTCCCTCATCTTTGTTGTTCCTCAGGACATAAGGGCTAGATTTGGCTATTTTTAGGCTTCAAGTAGTGTGAGCTGGAGCTGTTGGTGCCCTTAGAGAATGCAGATCCTGGCACACAGTGCCATTAACATCATTCAGCCACAGTGCCCAGGAAGTTTCCTTGTTTTCTTTAAGGCTACCTCATATTCAGAAAGTGGGCAGGCAACACAGTGCTCTGTGTTGGTTTCAAGGTGTTACAGGACAGCAGAGTCCTTGGGCTGACACGTTTAATAGGTTTAATTGCAATGGATCATAAGTCTCAGCCTTACATGAGAAATCTGGTATCCATGAAAACAAAAGGGCTCAAATTCAGTTCTTGGCTGAAAAGAGAAATCTCACTTTAAGGAGAAATCAACAGACAAGGTTTATTTTGTTAACTGTGCAAAGCCCAACACTTAAACACTACATTAAACTGGTGAAGTTAGCCCTACTTTTCCTGAGGAAGGTTTTTGTGGAGTGGATCACCTTCATCTGTCTTTGCAACTGCAAGGGCATGGCATATACAAGGACAGGAGGATTTCAGGTGCCAAGGAGTCTTCCTTGAAGTGGCTGGCCCTTTTCAAAGTCTGAAAGATCAAAGAATGTGATCATGGAACTACAATTTGTTCCTCCTTAGACCAGCCTGTACAGGAAATATTGTTATATTTCACATCTGTTAAAACGGGTTCCAAACAGCTGTTCTAACAAAAGTTCTAAATTGTATTTCTAAGCTTTCTTCAAGGAGCCCCTGTGCCTTCAGTTCCTGCACATACCTTCACAATTCTTAATGACATTCATTCCCTAGATATAATTAGGAAATGTTGTTTCATTAATTATCACAGTCTAAACCTTCGACGTTTTGGTGATTCCAGTTCAGAATCCTTATGAATCTTGCAGCAAGGGATGGAGCATCTCTCCTATGACCAAAGGCTGAGAGAATTGGGGGTCGTCAGCCTGGAGAAGAAAAGGCTCCAGGGAGACCTTATGGTGGCGTTTCAACACCTGAAGGGCTACAAGAGAGCTGAATATGGACTTTTTACAAGAGCATGGAGTGACCGGACAAGGGGCAATGGCTTTAAACTGAAAGAAGGCAGATTTAGATTGGATATTAGGAAGAAATTCTTTACTGTGAGGATGGTGAGACACTGGTACAGGCTGCCTGGAGCAGCTGTGGATCTGCCAGCCCTGGAAGTGTTCAAGGCCAGGCTGGATGGGGCTCTGAGCAACCTGGTCTAGTGGCAGGTGTCCCTGCCCATGGCAGGCGGTTGGAAATAGGTGATCTTTAAGGTGCCTTCCAGCCCAAACCATTTTATGATTCTATGATTCCAAGTTTTCCTAAATAGCCATCAGGTTGCCATTTAGATGCTGGTTGCTCCAACTTAGACAGTTCCACTTCTTAAATGTCAGCAGAGAACTTTTGTATTTGCCAGCAGAGAAGGAGACAAATATTTAATCCAAGCCATACTGGTCACACATATTTAAGGAGTAATCCTGGATTCTGCATTGCAATTATGCTGCTAAGGAAATGACCTTGAAATTGAGCTGTGGATTTTTCCAGTAAGGGTGATATATCTAGGTTTACTTAATATATATTTTGGTCACATAATGGCTTCAGATTACAGCCAAATCTGAGAGAGACATTGAAAAACATCTAGAATCAAAACTATTATTTATATCCTGTAGGATAGGTTTATTTAGTGGTGTATATATTTGAACTCTCCATCATTAGGTAACTTGGATCACTGTGTTTGGTCCAAAAGGCCCAACATCTTCAAACTTATCACTGATAGTCTAAACCCATCACTTTTATTTATTAAATAAGCCCAGCATAAGAAAGTACCCACCAATTCAAAACCACCAGATGTTCTTTTTTTTAATACCTTTCCTTCAAGTCCTACTCTTTCCCTGAGGCCTGTGCTCATATACACTGAATTCCTTTCCCTCATTGGCCTTTTAATACTCAATCTTCAAGGGTAAGAAAACATTCCTTCTGCCTCCATTGCTAAACTACTTGCTTCCTATTTCTATGGCTTTTCATTTCTCTCTCCTCTAAGATTTTCTGACTGTCTAAAAATTATCATGGGCCCCTATAGCTTTCCAGGAAAGAAGCCAACATATTAGTGCTGGTGCATTACTGTAAATATGCATTTAAATCTTTCCTTAGCATTTTTATTACAAGCTTTCAAAGTTGTAGTCTAATATCTCTGAAAAAGAAGTAAAGAGATGTGGCGGTGGTCCAGCCCCTTGCATTTAAAGTGAGTGACACCCAGTGGGTGAACTTCTCTGCCCAGGACTCCACCCTTGAGGAGAATCCTGAGGGAGAGGCAGAGGTTTGATATCCACGCCCACGAGACGCCACTCACATCTCATCTCCACCCTGTTTCCAGACCTTTCTTCCCTCCTTGGTTCCGGATTGGTCCCACTGGTTCATGTTTTATAATAAGTTCATATATTATGCAATCAGTTTCTAGAAAGATCTTAAGAGCTCCGTTTTGGATTTGATGTCCCAAATCTGCCCCTCCTCTCCTGTCCCCTGAGTGGTCAGTGTTAACCCTTGTCATTCCCTGGTTGGTTATCTCCGCTGTTCCTTCCCCCCCGTTCTNGATCAGATGTTTTTGCCATGCTCAGCAGGAGGAAAAACTCCTCCCCTGTGTGTAACTCCAGGAAGTACAGATGGGAGATCCTGACTGGAAAAGTTTCCATCATCAAATGATTCTCTGCTATCCATGATAGGCAGGTCTGGCATCCCCTCAGAGCAAGATGAAAAAGTCTGTGAGTGTTTATTTTTTAAAGACAAAACCCTTTCAAGTAAGTGAAGTCAGGCCATGGTGTGACTCCCAGGATCTGCAGCTATCCATATCCCATCAAGTTTCAATAAAACTCAGTAGAAATGTCACTTTGGGCTAACCCAATTGTGTCTTGAATTTCTTTAACAAAGCAGTTATCACTCAGGGCAGACATGAATGCTTTTGACCTCCTCCTTGTTTCCAGTTTCCTCCCAGAGGATGGAAACAGGGCTCTTTACAAAGTGCTCCTTTACGATCCTCCTGAGACTCGGACCTATGTGATAAGAACTGTTGAATATAGCAAGGTATCCACCAGTTGTCCACTCAAATAAACCACTTGGCAGGGTCCAGTTTGCAGCAGCAGTGCAGGCAGATGCCTAGACAGATCCTACTGTAAGCCAGAGGATCCCTTCCAGAGCTTCTCAGGACAGTCATTCCCATACAATCCTGCTGGGGCCCGGTAGAGGCTGGTTCTTTCCCCAGGTTTTTGTCTTGTTCCACAGCCTCCATCTACTGGCTGGAGTACCCCACAGAGTTTTGCCTCTGCTTCCAGTGTGAGTTAGTCCGTAAGGGCTCCTCTGCTTTTCTTATGGACCCTGAAGGTCTGCAGGACTGGGGATTTTATGGAGTTGGGGCTCTACCATTATTTCTGTTTGTACTGTGGTTCTGATGGGCTGGCTCAGAGACTTCCTTTAGGTCTTCATTCTTTATTTCACAATTTATGCTATTTAACAAAGCAAGCTATAACAAGAAGACAATACAAGTAAAATATAAGCTTGGAAAGCTATTGGGAAGGCACCACAGTGTAGCTCTAAATCACTCCTGGCATACAGTGTAACAAAGGCAAAACCCCAGAAAACTCTGCATGTCTCTGGCTTTGCACAGTCTTCTCTGCTTTGCAGAATTAAGCCCCGTGTGGGCACACAGCCATGTATCACTCATGCACCATTACTTATGATCTGAGCTGGAGGTGACAAGTGAAGACAATAGCCAGGCCCTATTTTCTTTTCAGACATACAATGGAAACTTCAGTTCCAGCTCCAAATAATGCTCACTTTAGCTTTCACATAGTAATTGCTCATCATAACTTTGCAGCTCGTTAGCAGAAGCATTTTGCTTCAATCTTCATTGTATTGTTCTTTTTCCATGGAACTGTAATATACAATGTCATGAAGAAAATGGAAAGAGAGACGTGGTGTAGTTATATAGGGCCACCCAATATAGAAAGGGTTTTTTTTGTGAGTGTTACATCTATAATTAAGCTATCATCAGCCCACCTAAGAGAAACAAAACTGAATCTTTTAATTAGCTTCTTGAATAGGAATAAATGCCTCATTATTCTTAACCATATCAAGCTGAGAACGTTATTAAAGTCTAAAGGAATAATGAACAACATGACAGGAAGCACATTAGAGCACATACAGGAATACATTTGCCTACTAAGAGATCTGCATAAGTATGCTATCACTGCTATCTAGGAAGACAAAAAAACCAAAGGAAAGAGTGGAAACAAAAGGACAGTAAAGGTAGAGACATAAAGACTTAAAGAAAATGATATGAAATCAGAGGTAGGGGATACATTTTTTGGTATTTTGTGCTATTGAGCACTCAAGAGTTTAGCTGCTCTGCCAAAACTTCTCTGAGCCAGCTGAGTGGATTGACCTGTGCTGCACTCAGTATGTTTTTTTAAACTTCTTTGTGTCTGCTTTGGCTCCTAGGCTTTGCCTTGCTGAGGTATTTAGAGGGAGAACATGCCTCTCCAGAAGCCACAGAACAAAAGAGGTCAGAGAAGACTTTTGGACAAATTTCTCTCCCCTGAGTCTGTAGGGAGCATGAATAATCTTTACAAGCTTTTAGAAATCCCTTGGCTAAAGGGAGGCATTATTCTCTTTTTTTAGAAATAATGCCAAAAGCACAGAAACCCTTTCACAGTAGGGAAAAAACTGAAGGTACATATCTGATCATTCATAGCTGGATATGTTATCCCACAATCCCAAAGAATGTTCTGAAGTTCAGACCCAGAGAAGCCTGCATTCCTGTCTTTTGATTAAAGCTTGTCCATAAGCTATTTCAACCTACCAAATAGCATTAATTTCAACTGTATTTAACTCATGTGTAGAGAGTTACACTGCTGTGGGCTGGATGGACTTCTAGATGGACATCAGTCATCATGGAACTACCATGAGATCCAGACTCCAAGGTCTTGATTGTGTTGCTGGAGCAGGCAGACAGTGGGAATTTCACACAACTTTCCTTCTTGACATTGCTCTGAAAATGCTGGATCCAGCAGATGGATCTGCTGTCCAAGAGGAAGGAGAGATGGTGAGCTGCCTTCTCCTCACCATGCTCCTCTCCCCTCCTCTCCATCCTGTTCTTTCAAAGTCCTGCACAGCAGTTTCTGTGCCATGAGGGTGGACCTGGATTAGCACCCTGGACATCCAGCTCCACTTCAGTGCCATAATATCCCACCTGAGCCAACACCAAGGCACCTCTGCACTGACACAGTCAGGAGCAGAAGGGAGTGTGTGGGTTCATTTGTCTCTCAGAGATGTTACCTTGGCTTTTTGCAAACTCCTCCTCTTAATCAAGGTGCTGTAATATGTAGAAATTGAAAGGACAAGAAGCTAAAACATTTAAAGGTTTCAGAGGAAGAAGACCTGTCCTATATTCCATTCAAAGAGGTATCAAATTCTGATAAAAATATCTCCCAGAAGAAACTTGATCAAAAATTTACTCCCAAATGTGATATTTGTCAACTTCTACTCTGTATTTCACACTGCTCCTAATGAAAACAATAACAAACCCTACCTCCTAAGTACAGAAAATTATATCTGCTCTTTCAAGTTGAAAAGAGGAGCATTTTGGTATTTACCTGTGGCAATTTTGCCTGTGAGGCAGAGACAATTTGAGAAAATAATTTTAGAGTAATTATGTGTGCTCCTATGTCTGATTCCCAGCTTTCTCTTCTTTTCCCATGTGTTTATTTTCTTGTCTAAGAAGCTCTGCAATTGTATATATTTAAAAGGCAGTAATTTCAATAAATTCTTCATAAAGTTCAAGCAATTTGTCAAAACACGATCTTCATTCCTAATTAATATAATGGGATAGAATGGCTAATGTATCAAATTTCATGCCTTTGATCCCAAAGGGGATCAGGAGATGAGGAGCTCTTGAAACAAAGATGTGATTCATTATGTGAAGCACAAAATGAAAATAATCAGATTTGTGGAAATTAATTTTGAAGACAGTATATGCTGAAAAACAAATAAAATAGGATGAAAAGCTTGAAGTGTTTCTGTAGTTAGCAGAAAGGAAGGGATGCAGCCTGGAAAAATATACTGTCGGGTTTTATTTAGTAGTCTTCAGCAAGTAGGAAACACTGGCGTTACATTTGTCTAATTTTTTTTCCTCCTTGAATATGAAATGTGCTGTCTTGCTCTTCTTCCCATCCTAAAATTAAACAAGCAGCCACATCCTTATGTTCAGCAAAATAAATTTACTGTAGAGAATTTAATCTCTCCTGCATTCCTGGAAATTTACATTCCTTTTAGCAATGATTTTGTTGCATTTTCTCTTCTGCCATATGCTGGACCACCTTTAATATCCCTAATTGAACTACTACACTTAGAAAATTGGTATTTTCCAAGCCATGGAGGCAGGAATAAGTGTCTCAGCACTTTTCCCTCACTGTCATTCAGAATGGGAGTAAAGTTTTCCTCCGACTTCCTAACAAGACCTCCCAGCTGAGCTTTTCAAGATAATTAATGATTTTCAGTGATTTTGGGAAAGAAATTAAATACCTTCAAGATAAGAAGAGAGGATGTGATTTCTAAAATGACATACTATTTTCCTTAGCGAGTCAGAGGCAAATGAAGCCACTAAAACTGGGCACTGAAGATGCATGAGCTTCAGACCCTTGAGCTGGTAAGAGCCAGGTTTTTTACACAACTCTGATGGGCAAGTGAGGTCAATGGGATTCTTACACAGCACAACATTTTGTTGCACCAATACTTTTCTGGTGAAAGAATTTCTGGACAGGGCACCGATGAAGAATTTGTGGTTGGACTCCAGTGTCCTGTATTTTCTTGTTCCACCTCTCTCACCTCTAGTGAGGGGAGACTCCAGATGCAACTCCTTGGCACAAAATGAATAAACACCTGCTTAAAAATACAGATTGTTTTTTGTTCTGCTATTACTTTAGGACTTTTTTTCCAGAACTCCATTCTGAGGAGTGAAAAACTCCTACTCACAAAGTATTCATGTGAGCACTTGTTACAGTACTAGCATTGGCCGTTAGCTTAAGTAGCTCATCTCCTTCCCTGGTGCTTGACTTCTGATGCATTTGTACTCAGCAATCATCTTCTCACAGCCTTAATTTCTGAAATGCTCAAGTTCATCAGTGTCCTCTCCTTAGATAGTTTTTCCATTCCCCTGATAACCCAGGGATCTGAATGTTGCACAATATTGCAGACAAGGTTTCATCAGTGCCTCAGACTGTCAAATTATTAATTCTCTATCTGTAATAGAAGTATCTCACCTGGCATCATATATTCTTTCTCTACGGCATTTTCAGTAAATGATCACTCAGATCATGTTCCACAGTCAGTTTCTGTTAGAAGATTTTCTGTAAAATTTCTGCAATATGTCAAAGGGGAGTCTGAATCAGAGAATGGGTAAGGTTCGAAGAGGAAAAAAAAACCGCAAAATATAAAACCAAAAACCTCATGACTAAAAAGTTCTCTAACACAGCCTGAGAAAAACTAATTTTGTGAGAATCAATGGACTATAATAGAATTAACACTGCTAAGAAACAGAAGTTGAAAGACCAGGCAGCAAGACAGAAACATTATGTCTTAGCACTTTTTGAATTAGAATTGCACATTATCTGTCTGAATGTGCCTATGCAGCGTAGCAAGATGTGTTACCTGTTAGAGAGCTATCACGGACTACTTGAGTCAGCACTGCATCCACCGGCTGTTCTTTGTTTCTGACACTGATTTTTTTAAAAACCCTACATGTTATGAAAAATGAGGGGAAAAGAGTTCTGATGTTTGGATTGTGAAAGGAAATGTAGCAGTCAGTGTGCATTTGAAACATAATGTTTATATGTAAACTGTTTATAGCTTGAATTGCCGTACAGTGGCCAGAGATTTAGATTTCTGGAGGTGTTTAAGGGGAAAAAAACCCTACTGGATGGATTTTTTCGGGCTCTTAAAATTTGACACGTGTATCTTTTCAAGCCCTTAACCTAATGAGTAAAAAACAAAAAAAATGGCCTTATCTTCAAAATAAAAGTACTTTTCTTACAGAATTTCAGGATTAATTACTAGAGCAAATCTCATGGGAAATATTAATTAATTAATTATTAGGACAATCCTAGAACCCACCTTGCTCACTTTTTATTTAGTGAGCCTGGACATTTTCCTGTGCTGGGAGATATTGCAAAGGCTTTGCAGATTTAGAGTGACAGCAGTCTTTAATTTTTTTTACTGGTCTCATCCCAATAGGTGTTGAGTTTATCCACATATAAAATCAGGGTGTAAGGAGAACATCCAGATTTTGTGCTTTATCTCTAGAAGTATAATATTACATACTTGTTATTCAGCTTCAAGCTAGAAATTTGTCCTCATAATTGTGGAATCAATGAAATTGTGGCATATTTTCACCGAACTAATAAAACCTATTCTCAGTGGTAATGAGTTAAATCTGAGAAATTTCACAGACTTGTCAGGTTTTACGGGTGAGTAATAGATAGAATCTTGTACTTTTCTCTAGAGAGGAAATATTTGACAAAAAAAAACCCTTAAAGAAAAATATTCTCTCTTACATAACTAAAAACTGTTGAAAAATTAAACCTCCTCAGGAAAAAAATACTTGAGTGTGTCTACATTATATTGCTATAGATATATGATTTACTACATAGCAATCCCTGTGTGCCATCTTTACATTCGTCTCACTGATCAAGAAAATAAATTAGATTCCAGAATCTTTAGGCCCATGATAATGACTTAGTATAAGGAGTCATTAATGATGTAAATTATACTCACAGCTGTTAGCAACATGTAAGTATCTTGTTTTCCCTCTTTTGGTTTAGATGAACGTCAATTAGCTCAGTGATATTTACACTAATATTTTATTTATTTGGTGCAATTGTCCATCTGTTTCAGTAGTGATGGATGTTACAATGATTCTGCTGGATGTAAATGACTTAGATTTATTTACTGTTAACCTTTCCCTGGAGGTATAAGAAGCCATGCTCATAATTTTCCTGCATACAGGCAAACCTTCAGACACAGATGTTGTCTTCCCTCTCTACTTCACAAACTCTTGGTGAAATCAACAGACATATCTCCAAGCCGTGAATTTCTTGACTCCAAATGAGCAGTTAAGGGAACAAAGTTAATTTCAGGTTATAGATTTATGGATTAGCCCCATGTTGTTTTATGTTCTGAGGCTTTTACATATAGGATCTCTATACCTATAGGGGAACTACACATATCAAAGGAAGACTGATATGGGTCCCATCAGCATTTTGCAAAACTTGCGTGTTCCCTTTTACAGTTGTTTTTAAGGGTTCTGGCCTTAGGGGTTGTGGAAAATGTGAACTGTCCTACAGTTTGAGAGGGGTTTGTACTCTGTAGTCTGGTCTCTAATAAAGAAGCCATTAAAGCATGTGAACCTTCTGAATGTTTTACTGTTGATTAACTGAAATTAATGAGGTGTTCATGTCTGATTCTTTCTTCAGGGGCTATAAATTAACTGAATGGTAATTATGAATAAATAATTTTTAAATGCATATTATTTCTAAAATTATACAATACAGAAAATCCTGAATGAATCTGGATTTTTTATGTGACTTCTTTATGAAACAATGTCCAAGCACATTTGGTTTTCACTTTCCTATGAACATGTCATTTACTAGGCTAACATAATGTATTTTCTTTTCATGCAACTGCGTTGATCAGGAAAATAAACTGGGTCCAAGAGTTACAGGTTTTGTTCTCCCTTAGGAAAATGGCTCACTGTAAGACATCATTAACGTAGTAAATCATAGTCAGAAATGTTGACACCATGAAAGCATCTTATGTGCTTCTTTCTAATGTAACTGAGCATCAATTAGTTCAGTGATATTTGCATAAATACCTCTATTTTGTGGGTAAGACTGTCCATCTGTTTCACTGAGAACTTAATTACAATGTTTTTTCTGGAAAAGAAGAAATTAATCTTTCCTAAGATTATCCTTTTCTACAAGACAAAGCAGTCAGGTTCACTAGAAAACAGCAAATAAATATAATCTGATTAAATACTTTGTCTTCAAAAGTAAGATGTTAATTAATGAAAACAAAAAATAGTTCCAAATTATAACAAAGGATTAGTTCTAGTTTTTAAGGGCATAAGTCTCATTATGTTAACTATCACAGATCAGTATTGATGCCTTCTTTCTTAAGAATTATGCCAAGGCCTCTGGGTTTGTTTTGTTATTTATAACACATTTATGGAGGGGAGTCTCAGTCATTCCCACTTCTTCCGGCTTGACACATGGGCCAGCAAGGGATGGCGAGGGCCTGGAGATGGATTGCAGGTCAGCAGGAGAGCACCTGGAGGGCACACAAAGGGATTCCAGCCACTCCAGCCAGTGAGTTGGTGTCATTGGGAGACCAAATTAAATGCCTTTATCACACACGTGGAGCAGGGGGACTAAACAAGGGGAGTTAGAGTTACATGCCTGCAGGGCTGTGACTTTAAGGATATTATGGAGATGTGATGCAGTGGCTGCTGTGACTGGACTGTGGAAGACTATGGTAGGGAAGAATATAGGCTCTAGGAAGGACAGGGAGTGGGACAAGGAGGGGACAACACCCTCTATAATAATGACAAGCTGGAGTGCCCAGAGCTTCACCTGGGGATGGACTAGGAGCTCATGGATCAGGATGGAAGGGTGGGGAGGGACGGGTGACATTATAGTGGGGGTCTGCTACAGGTCACCCAGACAGAAAGACTGAATGGCTCCAGACATGCAACAGCCCCACATTCACAAGACCTGGTTTTCATAGGGAATTTCAAGCATCCTGGTGTCTGTTGGAGGGACAACACAGCAGGGCATAAGCAATCCAAGGCGTGCCCGGGAAATGTGGATGCCAAGTTCTTTCTCCACATGATAGAAATCCAGTGAGGAGAGGTGCTGTGCTGGACCTTGTTCTCACTAAAAAGGAGTGGCTGATGGTCAGCATTGGTTGCAGTGACCCTGAGATGGTGGCATTCAGCATCCTTAGGGCAGCACACCACACAAGGAGGGCATGCAACAAGCTCAGACTTCAAGATAGCAGACTTTGGCCTCTTCAAGGATCTCCTCAGCAGAAACCAATGGCATAGAGCCCTGGAGCAACACATCCCAACAAAGAGGAAGCTGGGCAAAGACACCAGGAGGCCTGTGTGGATGAACAAGTAGCTCATGGACAATCTTAAATACAAAAAGAAAGCCCAAAGATCATGTTGGATGGGAAAGCTGGTACAGCAGGTCTACAAAGAAGGATTCTGTGATTCTTTGTGATAGTGGGAGGAGTCCCTTCCTTAGGCAGGAGGGTTGGAATTAGATGATCTTTAAGGTCCCTTCCAACCTCAAACATTCTGTGATTTCCTGAGTGTCTCAGGAGAGACCAAGGGCAACAGTTGGTCAGTCAGCTGCAAGAGCAACTCCACCATGTCATCAGAGCTGGGCCACATTAATATGGTGGCATAAATCACATGTTCTGCCCTTGTTTTATCTGGATTCTACTGAAAGCTCACAGAATTAGCTGTTTGCACAAGTTTTCACCTGGTAGTCCAAGGTCATTTTTTTTCTCTTGAGCTTTCTGTCCTCCCTCTGACTTTCATAATCACACACTATTCCTCTCATCCATATGAAAATGACTCATGAAGAGATGAGGAAACTTCACAATTTTTCAAACTGATCCCCAGCTGAATTAATTGCTGTAAAATAGTAGCTCTGGAGGTATGAGTGTCCACCTTCCAGTAACTGACCGGTAATGATGAGAAGCAACTAGTTGACAAGAATACTTATAAGGTAACTCTTTTCATCCAGGAGATAAAGGCCTTTGTTCTTGGAACTGACAAGCCAGAGTTATAGTTTCATTTCTTTATGTGTCATCCAGTCTGTGATTGTTAGGCTTTTGGCTTTAACGTGTAGATTTATTCCATCCCCAGCAAAGCTTTGATCCATAATTTAGCCCAAGAGCTTGAGTTGCCCCTTATGTCCAGAACTATTAAATCAAGAGTAACTTTGTTAAAGTTGCTGGACAGTCACTGCAGTTGTTCCAGTGCAGTATTAGTGTATGTGAAGAAGAGAGTGAGACAGATAGTCTGAACCCAGTTCTGAAAACATCTTCCTTGAGTTTTCTAGCTAAATTTTGGCTTAGCTGATAATGTGCAGGTTGCTTGAAAGTTCAGTGCTTTTACAGATGCCTTTTTCCATGTCTTACACATATTAAAATGTTACCGTAGAGAAAGTAAGTAAATAAATGCATCTAAATTGAGCAGTCTTTCCCCTTTTCCTCTGCCTTGGTTCAATTAGGTATTTTATACCACAATTTTGTTGATGGTCCTGTCTCTGGTAAAAATCCTCACCATCAAAGCCTGCTTACCCTGGAAAGTTAATTTAACTACATTGCATATACCAGACTAAAGGAAGTTTTCCCATAGCAGTGTACTGGGAAGGAGAACATCAATACAAAAGAGCAAAGAAATAGAATACTTGTGGACAATGTAACAAAAAAGTCTTTGGGATCCTTTAATGAAATATCTGATACCAGTAACAAATGTATTCAGGAAAAATAAACCAATAAACCCTCACCACATTTTCTCTTTGCACATTCCCATATTTATATGCAAGTAAAAACAAGGGAGATTTAATGGAGGAGGAGATTACTGCACTAATGAAGGGATAGGATGAAATATTAGAGAATAACAAAAGCTTATATTGAACATAATTTATTTTTCAGTGTAACATAATGACACTACTGCAGATAAAGAGTTTGTTCTCATTTCCATTACAATCTGTTTGCTAATATAATTCAGTTGTAAAACAGAGACAAAACATTTCTCAGATCTTACCAGGAGGCCCAACTCTTAACACCACCTAAGAAAATCCATGTTTCACCAGTTTAAACCCATCCCTATGGATCTACTGGGTTCTTCTTGTTCCACACCAGACTAATTCAAAGCACAATTCCTTCCTCTGATTCGAAATTAAAATGGTAGCATAGATCCCTATGCCATTTTTTCTGCAATGTATATATATCCAATTCTAAATTAGTCTCTAAGGATTAAATACGGGAACAACTGGACCATGTTCAGCTGTTTCTGGACTCCCTGACTACAAGAAAACACAATTTGTGCTTTCTGTAACATCTTCTCCTATTGCTTAGAGAAATGTTTCTGAAGATTGTATAATTACAGCATTGCTTTACTCATTCTTCCTGGTGTTTCAGTGCTTCTCTCCTGTCCTAATGCATCTACCTCCTCATGTACTAACCACATGTACATTTAGCAATCAAAAAAGTGCTTCAGAAACAATCCAAAATACATTTCATATGTCTATTTTTCATAGCTCTTAGATTCCTGGAAATGTTAGCACTTACCATACCTCTCCACATTCTTGCAATGCCTTTATTTCTGCAGTCTTTGGGTACCTTGACATCTTCCCCTGGGATGGGCACATCTTCCCCTGGGATGGGCACAGCCTGCCTTTCCAGCCAGCAGCACACTGAGAGGCAGTGAGCATTCAGGTACTTTCATAGTTTTGCTTACAGAAAGGTTTCCATGAGTTGGGTGAAGACTTATCAGCATTTTCTCCCAGCCTTAAGCAAAAGACATTGAAATTACTAATAATCCCAGTTAGCCATTGGGAGCTGAATCGATTCATTGGCTAGTGAAGGTAAAGCACAATAGAAATGTGAAGTGCTTTATCCTTGGTGCTATTGTGGTAATTAAGACCAATTCTTTTCAAATTCTTTTCTCAAGGCTTAGGCCCGCTGTTAAATTAGTTCCAGTTAAGGGGTTACCAAGCATTACTAGAGCTGCAGTAGCTGCCCTTATGTGTACTCTTATCCCATAGCAACAGGCTGATAATTCGATTTCATGTAGCTTGCAGTAACATTATGTTCACTACATTGTAGTTGGGTTGTTACTGCAGTACAACCTCAAGTGACATTGAAAGAAACTGACTTTCACTCTTCCCGTTGCTGTCTGGTCCTTGCACTCCCTTTTCTTTCTTGAAACATCTATACAACTGTGTGGTAAAATAAATTAAGTAATTGATCCAATTGAAAAACTAATTTTCATCATTGTTATTATTATTGTTGCTGTTGTTATCCTGAATACTGGTTAATTTTCAGGTCTATTTTCCTCTAAGCTCATGTGAGGTTTGGATGAGGTTTTGGATCAGCCTCAGAAAAGAGGAAGGGTAGCATTTCTTCTTTTAGTAATGTGGCAGCTTAAAACCTATGTTGAACTACAGTTTGTCTCACCTGTACCTGAATTTGCTGTAGGTGAGGAGAACACAAAGAACAGAGTAGACACTTCTGTAAAGGTTGCCAGCCTTAGTAACTTCTTAGTACTCTTGAGCCCTCACCATTCATGATGTTTTGGAAGGAGCTGAACATTTTATGCTTAAATGTTATCTCGACTGAGACCTCATGAACTACTGATTTTTTCTTGAAAATTCCAGCATCCATGTGTGTTCTATTTGTCTTATGGCAATTGGAAATTGAAGGCAAAAAAGGATTTTCATGAAACCAGTGAAACTTTTCATTGGAGGTAAATTGCTTATTTCAACTTATTTTTCATACATTAATAAACAATTTTGAATAACAAAAAAATGACAAGGCTTGCTTTATATATGTAAAAATAAAGATTCTCTGGGTGAATTATTTGTGTCTTCACAGAATCACTGAGTGGGTCAGGTCAGAAGGGACCACAGTGGGTCATCTGCTCCAACCTCTGTGCTCAAGCAGGGTCATCCCAGAGCACATGGAACAGTTTTTCCATATCTCCAGTGGGGATGAACCCACACCCTCTCTGTGTAATCTGTTCCAGTGCATGGTCACCTGCACAATGTGGAGCTTCTTCCTCATATTCAGGTGGAACTTTCTGTGCATGTTCCTGCCCATTCCCTCTTCTCCTGTTGCTCAGCACCACCAAGAACAGCCTGGCCCAGCCTGCTTGATACTCACACTTCAGACACTCATAGACAATGATGAGGGCCCCTCTCAGTCCTCTCTTCTTGAGGCTGAACAGGCCCAGCTCCCTCCCATCTGAAGGGTTTTAAAATCAAGATGCAGCTTCTCATGCAGCAAAGTCTGGAGTCATAGACTTTATGGCTTAAATGATTTAAACCACAAAAAAGTGAGAATTGTATTTGTGGTTTGCTTGAGAAAATGCCAATGAATTTTTAAAAGTTAAGACTCACTTTGGGCTTTCTTCATTGATTTTAGGGAGAGACATCCTGAAAGCTTTGAGAACTGATAAGAGTCAGACATAAAACCAAACCCATTGGCAGAGACCAAAATAGCAGTAGATACACATACTTAAAAAATATTTGTTTTCAAAATACTTGGGTACTTCAGATTACTAATTATTCTCATTAGACATAAAAGTCCAATTCAGTGCACTGAATTTAATATATCCAATTAAACCACAAAGCAAACAGAATCTATAACGTTTTGCTGTAACTGATGATTTGCTGAAACAACATGATTGTTTCCTGTGACCACAGAAATGAAGTAACTATAAAAAGATTTAAAAGATGTTTTAAAACCACAGAGTGAAAGAATACAAGAAAATGTATGTTTTAGACTGTAGTCTGCTTTACAGCAGCTTTGGATTGAAGAAGGAGGCTCAAAGCCAGTCTTCCTACAGGAACAGTACTGACAGCAATCCAGAGTATCAGAAGATCCTTCCTGTCACAAGGTTTCAAAAAGTTTCTGAGTAGATTATCAAGCATATTGGTGTCACCAGGACCTGACCCCCATGCATGCCACCAGCAGAAAATTATATGATTAGATAACTTTTACTGGCAGACACTTAAGTCACTCAAGGAATTTAGGTTCCTCAGAAACTGGAAACATTTTTTGATTATTTCAATTATGGACATATTGCCCAATGCAGCCAGAATAAATCCCTTGATGAACATATCCACTTTGTGCATTCATTTTCTGCTACATGAAGACCATTTTGAAACAAATATCTGGTTACAGGTTCTTGATTGTGTCTGCAAAATTATTAAACCTTGTAAAGATTTCTTATCAATTTGCCCTGCACAGTGCTTTTTTTATCTTGAGATCACTAGCTTGTCTTTTTTTTTTTCTGTGATCTATTGACAACTGAACTTACAGTTTAGAACATGCTGTGAATTAGTATGTGTGATCAGCATACTTTAATTCTGCAGTGCTGAAATGTGTAATGTCTCCACTGTCTAGACCTTGCGGGAGTAGAAAAACCCCACACTTTCCCATTCAAGGCTAAATATACTGAACTTTGAAATGCCATGTCTTCCCATAGAGTGGCACTGTGTGCAGTAGTTAATAGGTCTGTGCCAATTTGTAGTAACCAGAGATCTTAGTATGGAGAATTAATTGATACACCATTTTAAGCTCTTTCTGTGTCACAAACTTCATTCTGTTATTTCTTTCTTGACTATCAGTGTTTGTGCTTTTAATTTACTTGAGTGAGAATGATTTAGTCCCTTCCTCTGATATGTTTTAAGTGTAACCCCAAAGATCTGAGAACAAGAAGTGTTTGGAGCAATTTCATAGGTCATGCCTATCAGTTCCTTCAGCCCTGGACATTTCTTCTTTCTTCTGTCATGAAAGTCATTCCAACAATGGCTGTATGTGTCTGAGCAGCTTGTGCATTAAGATCCAAAATTTCCAAAAGGGCTGGATTCCCTTTTCAGAGATGTGAACTCCCAAAGCACCTGCAGAAAAGGCTGGTGCACTCTTAAACTGTATATGCACTGCGGTAAAATCCAAGCAGAAATTTGGTGACCTTGTGGACCCCATATCCAAATCATCCATTCAGGGCTGATATGGCACATGGCAGATTCCTGCTTTTCCAAAGATTCAGCTGGAGCCCAGGTGGGATACCTGAAGACATCTCAAGTGCTGGATTCCTGTGTACAGACAACAGAAACAAGCCTTAGGTGTATAAATCAGTGGACACAGCAGAACAGTTCAGCTCCCCCTGAAGCAGATGCCCACCAGCTGGCCACCTGAATATCTCACCAGGCACCACTGCTTGGATAGACTGAGGGCTCTGTTCAGCTGCCCACATCAGACACTTGAGATGCTCGACCCCTCTTGGCCTCCAGACACCCCTGGGAAGGGTGCAGGTCTCACATTTGTCCTGTGTCATGTCTGCCAGCCCTGGGTGATGTCTTGAACATAGTAAAGCACCTCCAATAACACCAAACCTCTATGTTTAGTGTTATGTGATGCTAGTGAGAACTTCAAGGGAATCCTCCTTTTTGTGACTTTCGGCAACTCAAGCCAAGTCAATTTTCTCAGGTGTTCAAAGATATTGCAGTTTTTATCTCAGGATTCACAACTTAATTACTAAACTCTCCAACAAAGAGCCCTGTAGCCAGCTCTGGGGCTACCCACTGAGTTAGCCAGGAAGTGTTTATTGATGAATATTAATATCCGTTATCTAAACTGCACACAAGATGTTATTCCCCTCACTGGAACAGTAAGAGGATGATACAGCTGGATCATCTAAAATTAACAGACTGAACTCAAACCAGTTCATTACCCTCCTGCCTGCCATAAATTTAGACAACTTCAAAAGCTCCCAGGAGAGAGGGACACAGTCCTGCCAGATCCCAGCACTGTACAAACACTCACCAGTTACAGCTCCTCAAAGACAGACAAATGTTTTTCCACAGCTGTTCTCCTTCCTCTGCTTCCTGGAACCAGACTTGACAACAGTAGGTTCTGCATCTTCCTCTTGCTTTTAGCCACAAACTGGTAGAAGAGACTGAAAGAAGTCCAATTGGGTTGGATTTGCTTCTGCTTTTGTCAGGGAGAATACTTAATTGTTTTCTGCTGTGTTTGGGACACAGGTGGTGTTACAAAGCTGTGTTGATGAAAATTAATACAAAACCTGAGATAGATAAAATGCTTTTCATTCTCTAAATTTACTGTAAAATACCACACTTCCCTTTAATTACTGTTTAGACAAGGTAAAATATTTGCAATTTGCAAGTATTTTGTTGCTTTGATATAGTTTTTAAAAGACTCTTTATAACTTCTAAATGACTGTGGCTCTTTACTAAATTCTCAGGCTTGTGATTGCCTGTTTCTAGGCACTCAGAAATGGGATGGGTGTCCTGGGAAGTCTGGTCTGTGCTCACAAGCTCTGAGGTTGCCTGTACTACGAGATAAAGACATTCCTTAAGAATTGCTTCAAACAAAGTCCAGGTACTTTGGCTTTTCCATCTGCCTCGTTGGCAATTTGCCTCTTCATTCCTCAGTGTGAGACATTCAGGATCTGCTTAGGAAATGCTGAGTTCAAAGGTCAAGTGCTGAGCCCAAGTTTTCCTGCCCCAAGGTATTCAGGAGCTCGGCCTAAATTTGCATTTGATCCTGGGACTCTGATGGTATCAAACATAAATCTGGACTTGAGGTCTGTCTTGGAACTTGAAGCTCTATGGGCATGATCTGAGCATCTTGTACTGAGACATTTGGCATCTCTGTGATTGAGATGATGCTCGTGAGACCCCCTAAAAGACAGACTGCTCCAATGTAGCTCTGTGCATGTGTATATATGCCCTAAAGACATGTGTCCTATTTAGAACAATGCTTTGCCTAAATGAAATTTTATAGTTCTAACCTTGCAGGACTGATTCACCTGCCATTTCTGCCAGAGTGATTTGACTGATTACAGCAAACCTTACTTACCCAACAAAACTTTACTCAAAAATAAGTAAACCATACCCTCATTCCCTCATTGTAACTACTAAATTTGTTGGTTGTGCAGTTAGCGAGTTCTTGGAAGCAAGAACAGGAGCACATGACAGTGTTAATATAAATTTGCAATGTATTTGATGGTGTTGGTAGATTTTCATGTTTGGGGTTTATTTTGATGTTACTAGCTTTGCACATCCCAACACCTAAGGAAAAGTACATAATTATTAAGCTGTTATATGCATTAACCTTATCTAAAGATAGCCAGATGTGCATTTTCAAAATTACCTTTCTAAGACCTTCATGGGGAGACCTAATATCTTAGTCCAGCAGACACTGTGATGGGGTAAAAGCAGCTATTTTTCTGTATTTCCTTATTATACCCAGGTCTGGTGCTATTTGAAAGAAATCTTTCAGCTAAGAAAATGACACAAAATTGATATGGTAAAGCAAGGTCTGGGACAATCAGAAATGTTTGCACTTCCAGCATTTTCCTTCATCTTGACTTATTTCTAAAAAAAATTCCAACCACATGAAAGGACCTCAAGCACCAGGCTGTGACAAGATGCTCCTCACTGTATATTTGCTGGCTTGCAACTTCAGTAAGGAGCAGTGCATACCCAGGGAGAGCTGGAAGGAAGAATCCACTCAGCTGTTCTCTTCAGAAAATCCAGAACAGCATGGCAGCACCTGTTTCCTGCAAAACTTCTCCAATGATCCCATTTCTTTTCCCTGCACCCACCTGGGAGAGCCTTCATGATCCAGCCTGTTGTGTGTGACACGGCAGAGAGACATCTGCTTTTGTACATTGTTATATTTCTATAGCTTGTTTTCCAAAATGCCTCACCCTGACTCTGTTCATGAATGACAGATGAAGCAAAGCCATGTCACCCAGCCAGGGTAAATGTGCCACCCCTGCCTCAGCTCCAAAAGGATGAATTTAACTTGCTCTGTGACAGTTCACAGGGATGCAACTCCTATTTGCTGAGAAACACCTGAATCTTCCCCCTATCAGCATTGTGTGAGCGAGGTGAAATGAGGTGAAGTGAAATAAGGTGACTGAAAGGGGCTGGAAAAACACAGGTGTGGCTGACTGCTCTGACACATGAATCCAAGGAGAGGAGGTGGTAAGGAGAGGACCCCACTTCAACAGCAGAGAACCTCAGATTAGCTGAAAGTAACCACAGACCACTGCTAGAAACAAATTTCAAGTTCCTTCTCCTCTAAGAAAAAGCAGGCTGGGGACAGGGAAATTGGGAATGGAAGATGAAGGTTAGTGAGTCATTCTCAAAAAGGTTTGTCATCAATTCACCTCTGTGTTTTGCCCTGACAGTAAGTGCACAGTGCAGAGCCCTGCTTTCATTTCTGCTGCGCCTTTGAGATCAGGTATGTGATTAAAGTCATTACAGGGTATCACATTCTTTGTGTGGAAAAGCTTGAAGACCTCCCACAGGAACGAGCCTTCACTCAGTTCCTCCCAGTGTCCCAGTGTAACAATTATTCCACTGTTGTGCTCTCTGTAGAAGACAAATATTTAATGACTTTTGATAGACACTTCAGACTATATCTCTTTTATCCACATTTGTGATTCAGACTCTCTTCCTTCCTTTCATGCTTTATTACCAATGGGGGAAAACTGCTTCCTGGCAGGTTTGTAGGTTCTAATAAGGCCTTGAATTCCCTTGCACCAGATATCATTGCAGTAGCAACAGGAGTGATTGCTCTTTCTGATTTTTTTCTTTATTTTTTCAATACTTCTGGCCCATCTGAGGCAGGGCTTCACAGGCAATTCAGGACAGTTGGAAGCCTTAGTAAGCCAGAGTATGAAAGATCAAATGAAATGCAAAAAGCAGTTTTTAATTGTATGTTTGTTTCTTACATTCCTACTTCCTCCAGCAGCCTCTCCACACACAGAATTTCCTTATGACCCCCAGATCCCTCAGAGGGAAATTAACTTCCTGTTGCAAAGTGTCTTCACCCATGGGTCTGCTGCCACCAGATACTGTCTTATTCCATCTTCTAAACTGGAAAATAGTTAAATCCAGCCTCATTTTGTGAAGCTTCCTGGGAGGAGCGAGTGAGCAGCAGAGGGTGGGAGAGAGCATCAGTCTCAGCAGAGCGGATCACTAGAGTTGTGGGGACAGAGCTGCAGAGCATCATCTCGTGGATGGGAGGCTGTGAGGCAGCAATTCCTTCTCTCAGCTCTGTGAGGGGCCAGGGATTAGAGCTGGCATGCTGGTTCATTGGGTTTCAGCTGAGCAGCACATTGGATACCACTTGCCACGATGCATCTGTAGCTTCCTTTGGCAATGGGAGGCAGCAACAGGGGCCTGTCAGACAGAAAGCATTTGAAATGTACACAGCCACCTCTCTGCATTGTATATTCTCCTAAGCAAGTACAAAACTTCTGTGTTTGCTGGCAGAGACAGATGTAGAAATATGATGTATATTAGTTATCTGAGAAGAAATGCATTGGAACTGGAGGTGCAGCTGTGTTAGTAATCGCTCTAGCAGCTCTAAACTTCTTATCATGTGTCAGATAAGACTGGATACATTTATTATCATTTTCCCCTGAGGAACCTGTTTCAATAGAATTATTCAATCCATTCTTTTTGATTTGCCTTCACCTTTCTGGCAGTGTCAAGAACCTGGAAGAATATTTCCACATGGACCATGGGGGGCTGGTGTCTGAGAGCCCTGACTCTTCCCTTGACCCTTTGTCTGTCTCAGGGAAACAGCTTAGGCTTGGCTCCTGCTGGTTCCACGGATGAGGTGACCTACAGTATTTCATTTGGCACTACATGTAAATCCCATCATGACTGAGAAGTGTTTGCACCCCTTGCTCATGATGATAATGGTTCAGATCATTTCCTTTAGGAATGAAAGCTGAGGTGTAAAATCCAGATCTGGATATACAAAATATCTGCTCTCAGACATATTTTGATGATTGACATGTCTTTTTTGAGGAGAAAACATTTGTCTTCACAGCCTAGACCCAGTACATCTCAGATATTGAACCTTTTCACTGCCTTTTACAGATATTCTACCAGAAATTTACCTGAATGGGCTGGAGAGGTTGGGATTAGATGTTTATTAAAACCATTGTTCCCTGTCTCCAAACCAATGAGTGAGGATAATTCTTGTGATGGCCACATTTAATCAAGGGCTTCAGATTTGCTACACTGGCCTCCAAGGTGCTTCCTGGGAGAGGCAGAATATTACATGAGCTGTAACTCTTTTAGTTTTCCAGTCCTGTTAGGGTTCACAGAAGACACCAGCCCAGCATTTTTACAGCTGACTCAAGAGACTGCAGAGCAAAGGTAGCAGTAATTTAATTGCCCAAACCATGCCTGTGTGCAAGCCACAAGCACCCTCTGCACAGAAGCAAATCCCACGTTCAGCACATCCTGTGGAGAGCCTGACCTCAGGCTTAGGCAAGGGGACTTTCTGTCCCACATTCCAGCACAACCCCAGCCAGAGCAAGGGGATTTTCCACTTCAGTCTGTGTCTTGCTGGATGTACCTGGACCTGCTCCATCCATCCATCCCTGTTTCAGCTTGCTGCAAGACACCCTTTGCCTCCATCCTCTCTGAGTTTCCCTGCTCCCAGTGAGCTGAGACAGGGAGCCTCAAAATCTGCCTTTTTTTTTAGGCAGGAAACTGATAAAATATTGGTGCTTGTGATGGCACCAGAATCTCATCTGTGCTACTGCATTCTCCTCACAGCATGCTAGTTTTCTGCTCTTCATCCTTTCAGGTTTTGGTAGCTACAAGATCATCTTTTGCCACTGCTCAGGCTGCACTTTTGGTACCTTGCTCCACTCTCAGTACCACTTTTACGAGGTCCCTGTTCCTCTATCTCTCCTCAACTGTTCTGCACCACTCTTTCCTCTCCCTTGTCCTTCCTCTCATTTCTCTGCCTTTTTTCTCTGTGTCTTTTTCCTGGCACTCTTCTTGTGGGTTTGCTTGCACTGGAATCTTTTCAAACCGTCTTTTCAAACATCTCTATTTTCCTCTCACAGGCCTCTTCCCATCTCCTCACACCTTCCTCAACTTCCTGCTTTCCAGCCTCACACTAAACATTCTTCTCCTGAATTTCTATTGGCTAGAAAATGGTGTTCCTCTTTGGGATACAGCCTTCCTCTAAACAATAATAAATAATTAAAGTGGCTTTATTACAGTAAAAAAAAAAACCCAGACAGCTGTCATTTGGAGGATTATGTGTTACACCTTCACTCCCAGACATCTGTTTACCCCTTCTCTTTGTTATGGAAAATTGGAAGCATTTCAGTTCATCTGGCACTTCGGGTAGACATGGTTTTTACAGGGTGGAAAAATGTGATGGTAATTTTGTTGCAGAAAGAAGACTACAAGAAATCATTTAAACTATATATTTGCCATGACAATTTCCCTTTGGATGAAATATACATATGCAAAAAGATCCATGGGTACATAAATGTGCAGATATAATTAAAAAAAAAAAAAAAGGAATACTCAAATGCCTTCTTTTGTTTAAGTGTTTACAACTACTCATTTCAACAGCAGTATGGCCTAAGTTATTTTTATGGGGTTTATCATCCCTTCCCTTAACTCCTCTTTTATCATCATCGCAGATTTTATATTTTTCTGTCATATATTATGAGTGTGACTCTAAAAGAGCATGGAGCATTTCTCAGCCTCCAGAAATTGACAGATTGTATCTGGATGCTGAAGAATATATGACAATAAACTTCTATTTGTCATGTTGCATACAGATATATATACACACACACAAATGACAAATAATAAAGGAGGAGTTTCTGTTTGTAAATGATTCTGCCTGACCATCCAGAACACTAGCAAGAGTCCAAATATTCCACATTACACTGACTATGAAGCCCCCTGGTGCAATCCTGCACTTGAACATGTGCTTAATCTTGTGAGCATTACAGTGACAGTCAGGGTAAATAAAGCACACTCAAAGTTAAACATGTGCTTAATTGCTTTCCTGAAATATGACCTCCAATTTAAAAACAACAGAATAGAGGTGGGAAGCACAGTAACTCCTATTCATGCTCTTCAACCAACTCAGTTTAAAAAGGGTGCCTAAGGAAGAAAAAAACAATTCATCAGAGATCTGTGTTTTTTTCTCTGCAGCTACTTGGTGAGAAAAGTGTAAAGAATTCCCAAACGTGTGACTGCGCTTGCAGGAAGTGATTTTCCAAAGCAGGTGAGCCTCCTCAAATGGATTAGGCACAGGCAACATCTGTATTTGTGTATCTGTGGTGGTTATGATGGAAATAGTATATCCAAGAAGGCACATCTAATGTGTTTCTGAGTTAGCAGCTGAAGCTTTTCTTTAGCCTCCGGTGATTTTTTCAATAACAAGCTGTTGGGCTCAGACAAAATAAGGGATATGAAAATAAAGTGTCTCAAGAAAGGTCAGATGATCACCAACCAGCAGATGTAATATAATTCAAAGTTGTTTGTCTGGAGGTGAATTCACTGACCTATGGTTTCATTTGCTTGACTCCCAAGAGATGACCTCTCCTTCCCTTCTCATCCTAAAGCTGTGCAGTCGGCTTAATTTGTCAAAGTTCTGCCTCATTTGATTCTCCAGGAATAAGCTCTGCATTTAGAAAATAGCTTCTCCTTCCTCAAAGTCTTGAGCTTCGGGGTCAAAATAAATGTCAGCTTTCAATGTTTTTTTAAAACATTTTCTTAAGAGTAGGCAAAAGGGACCTGAGCAAAGACTGTGAGGAGCCTAGAAATGCAGTCAATCTATGAGGCCCTGAAAAAAACATAAATAAACATGTTTATTTGTGCACAATTCAATGCACCCATGTGCTGTGTAAAGGTGTTCCAAACAACAACACTCTGTTGCCCCATCTGCATTATCTTTCAGAGAGGTCACAGACCAGCACAGAGCCAGGAGCTGCAGTTCCTGTTGGGGTCTGCAATTGTTGCTCATGGTGACACCTGGAAAAGAATTTTGTAATTCTCTTATGCAGGAAAAGATACCATAACCTTGAGGAAAAGGGACTAAAATGTGGTTCTGCTGCAATTTCTGTTGGGTGGGCTGATGGTTTGACAACCGATTGCTTATACTGAGCAATTGGGCTGTGTTACTCCCTTTATCCCCATAACCCAGTGCCCCTGAGAGACCTACAAGGGTCCTAATTCAAGCAGAATAACCAAGCTGTCCTCCTTGGACCTTCCATGTCAGTGACAAATTAGATTAATGGAGGCACAACAGAGGCAGAGGAAGGGGAGAAGGACAGACACTACATAGAAGAAAAGCAAGAACAGGAAAAAACACAAGAAAGTAAAGAATTGTAGGATCTCTGCAGCTATAAACCTGTGTAAAAATTATATAGGAATGGGAGTGTGTATCAGGTTTTTAAGGGATAGACAAAACAATTATGACATATTTTTCCAAACCCCTGACACACAGAAACATAAATATTAAACTGAGGAGTAATGCAAACGCACACAATAAAACATCTGAATAATGTTAATTGCATCCTGTAGAGCAATGTCTTTAGGAACATGATTTCAGCATTCTAGACTAAGCTGGCTTTTATCATTTAAGACATGTTTTTCCTCGTTCTTCTTTGTCATTGCATACCATTAAGTAAAAGAAGCTAAAATTTTCTCATGGTGTTATGAAAAAATAAAATGTTATTTTTGCATGAGGAGGCAAAGAGGAAGGCAAGAGGAAGAGACATGTGAGTCTTGTTTCATTTGAACCAAAAATAAACTTTGTTTGAGGTGTGGGTTTTCTCTGATAGTTGTTTTATGAACATTTACAAACAAAAAGATGAATCATGGGCTCCAGGCTCTTGTGGACAATAGTTCAGGCTAAGGGGAATAACACTACAGTGTGGTAAGTTGAGGAGTCCTGTTACCAACCCAACAGCAGTATCAGAACAAAGTGAAAGACCATTCACTTAAATTTGCTGGTATAAGGAGCTGTGAAGAGGAATTCTTTTGATTTTGAACTGACAAACATTTGGTCTGAGGGCAAAGAGAATTTTTAACTGAAGTACATGATACTGTAGTGTGCCGTGCCGTGATAGCTGTGTATGTTTAACTATAAGGAGAAAAAGGAACGGTTTGATTGTAAAAATAATCAATAGGAGAGTTAAGATCAAGGCACGGTCTGAGAGGGGTGTGATTGGTGTCTGAAGTCTGTTAGGATATGCCTACACTGTGTGTTTTTTCATTTGCTGAAGCAAAACACTGGGCTGAAACAGCAGCTGCCAAACTGCCTGTGTTCCTCCCCAGGGTACCTGAGGGGCCTCATTCAGCACAAAACTCTGAGTGATGGCAACCACCACACCTCTGCCTCTGCTTGTGCTCCCACAAGCCCTGTGCCTCTGTGTAGCTTGGGCTTTAACAGGTACCAGGCTTCAGATGTCTTTTCTGCTGTAGAGAACACCATAAGGCAGAGACTAACCCAGGCCCTGCTGGGCTGTTAATTACTGTGTAGATTCATAATTTTTATTGGCAATATTAACCCAAGAAGAAGTACCAGAACTAACAGATTTGACTACAAATATATCAAACCTGGGACTGCTGGGGAAAAAGTTGTAAGTGGCAAGTTCTGGGAGATGGGGATGAGGTGCAAGGGGTCCCTGTCAGGCAGCCCTGCAGCCAGTCATTGTAATTTTTTTGGGTATGTGGGAATGATCCTCTTCTACAGCCAGAAGGGACTCAGAATTCTTCCTGTTATTGGTGGGGGAAACCTGAGAGCTTTCCACCTGACACCCTCCTGCAACAAAAATAACTGAATTTTCATTTTATATTTTTGTGAGCAAATATGCACAACACTCATAAAATTACCCGGGGTGTGGGTGCTTTCCAATTTCCTACTTGTGTTGAGTGGAAATTACATTTTAGAGAGTGTGGTGCTCTGTCAAATATGAGACTTAAATGTAACTTGATTAGAACATGGTGTGCTAGAAATTGAGGTCTTCATGATGAAACTCTTGTAGAATAGCAAGGTGAGATCATCATCCAGTGCCCTTGATCCCTTACAGAGAAGGAGACCCGTTTCCACTGCCCCAGACAGAGCACAACAACCCTCCCATGTGCAGTGGATCCCTTTTGCTCTCTTTGAACATATTTTTAATAATGCCTGATCATGAAGTCTCTAAATCTACATTGATACTTGTCTATTAGGTACAAAACATTGAGAAAACATTGCTTTTCCTTCTCCATTAAAGTGTACTTCCCTGGTATTCTACATCAGAATACATGTTTGAGCTGACTGGTACCATTCCCATCCTCCAGACAGTTTCACTCTCTTTTTCTCTGACTGTCCTTGGAAGTTTTCAGGCCCTCTGTGGATGTCTTTGAGGAAGATGTTTTTCATCCTAGCTGATTGATAAATGTTTTTCAGGGTCTTCTGACAGCTGAATCCCCTTGTATTTGTGAGATCTGATTAACAGAGCACTAAATTTCAACCAAAATCAAATCAGCAACACCCAGTGTGAGATCTGCTTTCTCTTTATATCTGCATAAGTTAAGCTTGATTTGTTGGTCTGTTTTACTCCAGGGTTTGTTCATTTGTTCCCTTTTTTATGTATTTTTGCCTGTGCTAGTGACTTCAAAATGATAGCTCAACTCCCTTGTCTCCCCACTCCCAGTTTTTTCTTATCTTATTGTCCTTTTGGAAATAAAACCACATGCACTTTCTTTATCTCTGTGTGGGGCCAAATCTCTTATCACATGATTTACATTCTTCAGGAGACAGCACTGGCAATACTGTAATAGTTTATCACCAGACTGATAGTTAATAGCTCTGGCTTTCTTGTCATAATAAGCCTTTTTTGTCTCCATTGTGCCTTTTCTTTGCTTTTCTCCTGTCTGTTTGCTTGCCTTATTAAATGCAGAGCACTCAATTTCTGTAATGTGTTATATTTTCTTCTGAAGAAATCTTTGCCTCCTACTGCTTTTTCTTCACTCTGTGCTCAATCCTCTTCAATTGTTCTCCCAATTACCATCTCAAACACAGAAAGACCTGAAATGTCTTGGGGTGCTTCCAAAACTGAAAATACTGTGGGAAAGAAAAGCAGCCAGTGCACTTACTTCATCTTTAATAAATATACACATCTCTCTGTACAAGTGTATTTGTCAGGCTAAATGCCACAGCAAATCCTGCCCTTTTGTTCTCATTGACAGAAGAGGCATTAGTCCAACCTTTAAGTGGCCTGTGAATGCTGACCCTATCCTAAAAAAATCACATTTAATAAACCAAATGAAGAAAGGAAAGAAAAGGAAACAGGAAGAGAAAAAAAAAATATACCACACTGGAAGTAGCTGAGATTTCTGTACTCCTTAGGACATTATTGGACTCCAGCTGAGAAAGCAGATGGAGCTGGACTGAGCCTACTCAGCACAGAAAGAAGCAAGATTATGATTGATGTGTTTTCCCCTTCTACTGAGATCTGCCTTCTCTCGGATTGTTTACCTTGTAACCACCTTGCACCAATTGACTGAGCGTACTTTATAATGTCTTATTTCCTAAATGGAAAACCATGTCCAAATCACATGTCTAATATTCCTTTCCCAAATTAGTTTTCATTGTAATTTACAACTCAAGCCACATAAATCAACTGAACATCGCAGAAGACATCCATAACTGGGAATTTTACTGCTCTGAGTTCTCTTAATCATCACTGCATGACTTCACTGACTATAGCCAAAAATCTCATTTTATGTCATGCACCTTTACATGTCCTGAAGCAAATGATTCACAATTTTTGCTTCATGTTAAAATAATGATGTTCCTTGAGGTGGGGTCAGGGATGATTGGGATTTTTATTTTGTTTTGTTTTGTTTTGTTTTGTTTTCCCAGAAAAGATGTCTTTTTGCATGTTTTGATTGTAAATGATGCCATGAACAACAAGCCAGTCCAGGCAAGCCTTTTAGGTACAGCTTCTCAAAATTCTTAATGAAATTTAGCATTCTATAAGCACGGGGCAGTGGACTATGTGTGTGACATCAATTTGAAATAAAACCATCACAGGGATGGAAAATATGAGTAACAATAAGAAAGCACACAGTGATGAGAGTGTGCACTGCAAAGGAGAAATACTTTTGTTATAAGTTTTACAGGACTTAAAATGTTTTTAAATAGACCCTTCCTGCCCAAGCTGTAGAAATGCTTTTGTAGTGCTCCAAATGTGACATTATTACATTTCTGTGTGGTACCTTCATGGTTCCAAAGGATAACTGGTGTCCGAGGTTTCCTTCAGAATGGCCAAATAGTCTAAGCAACTTGCTCTTCAAGACTGTGAGTAATCACACCCAGAGGCAAATAAAGAATCAGAGTAGGAATTCAAACAATTTCTCAGGAGAAAGTCTCTTGGGGATCATTTAAGCTCTAGTGTCCAAGAACATTCCAGGGCAAGTAAAAATGAGATTAAAATATTTATATAAGGCACGTGTAGCTTTACCAAAAGCATGCAGTAGAAGTTCTAGTCAAGCATTTCATATATTCATTGGGGAAACCAAGTTTTTGTAATCCTCCTATATAGACAAACTGCATTTTTCCTTCACAATGAAATGATGGGAGTGGCAGAGGGTGGTTTTTCAACTGACAGGGAGCATGACAGCATGACATTTGGTACAGAAACAGTCAGCAAAAATTGTTTCCATATGATTTGGGATCACTTTGGAGCTATTAAATTAATATGTATTGCTCTTCCTATGGTGCCCGAGTCTCATGCATCACACACTTGGTCCTTACCATGAGAATTTTAGTGAATCTAGTAACTTCAGTCCTGTTTTTTAAAAATATTCTAAAGCCTGAAGGTTATAAGTAAGATATATAAGTATATGCACAAAATTCTATATTAAAATGACTGACAGAAGAAAATAAGATATGCCCAGAAAAGACTGAGAGACTGAATTTGGGCCTAATATGGAGGAGTACAAGAATAATTCATCCTTGCAGAGAGATATTATCTGTGTAGTACTATAAAAGACAGAGAGACTGCCAGGTTCAGCTACAAATGGTTGCATAAAACTCCAAGTGGGAATAGAGTTTAAATGAAATTCTGAAGGCAAATGGATCATCTCAACATTTTTGCTCAGAGCCTGCTTTCCTGTAGATTTCAGCCAGGTTTGGAACAGATTTTAGAGTTCCTTGGGTCAATGTGTTGGGCTCGAGTGTGCATCCTGGGGTCTCACTGTGGTACAGATATTGTTCTTCACACCCATTGTGTGCTAATTGTAGCAAGGTGACACGCTGCAAAACGGAGATCTTGGTGTATCCTGAAAAAAGGCATGCTTCAAGGCTTATGGCATTAGCAGCTGCAGTGGACTTGAACCCTTGTGTTAGTTCATGGAACAGCGTGGTGTCCACAGGAAACCTGCTGGCACTGTGCCGCTGACACTCAACAGAGAGAGAGTGGATTATATTTTGGGGTTTTCTTTATCTGGTTTTTTTCCCTCCACATTGTTATTTTCAAGGCCTTTTAGATGCAGAATCTCTCTTGTTTCCAATTATTCCTTTGATTTGCAGGGGTCCTGGGGCATGTCACATGCACCAGTTCTGTCACTGCCCCTCATCACTGGTCCCTCTGGTAAAGCAAGGTCATTGCCTCGGATATCAGCTGGAATTCTGCTCACTAAGGCAGACATGGGTAGAGCCCTTCCTGGAAGAATTAATCAGCCTTGCATCTGAGTGGATCAGAAAGAACATTCATGGGCACCCAGAGATCCAAGCACTCTTTGCTGCTGGGACCTGCCTTGCTTCTAGGTAACCACTGCCAGCTACCTCTGCTTCCTTTGGTGCTTTCTGGTTGGTTTGTGAACTTCTCAGAGCAATGCCTAATAGACAAGGTCTGGTTTTCCAGGGCCCCAGAAAGTCCCTGCAAGAAATCACAAAGAGCTTCAGCATTATATATACAAAGCTTATGCAACTCCTCCTCCTCCAAGGGTTTTAAATCATTCAGGCTAATCTAATTATTTCACCAAGTAGTGGGCTTGTCTCTCTTTATGCAAAATACCCCAAACATTGTAAAGACTCCAAGTTATCTGGCCACCTTCCAGTTAATTAACTTAACACTGAAGGAAGTACTGAAAAACAAAATTAAAAGCCATCCAATTTCTAGCCATCCCAATTCCTCACAAAAAGTACTGCCAGTACATCTGTCTTCACTCAGAATATGTAAGCTACTTACATATGACCCTAAACCCACCTTTTTTATTTCTTATTCTTAATCACGTCTTGATTTAAAAAAAAAAAGGCACAAACCCACATGACTGATTCCAGGTACACAGAGAAAAAATACAGGCATTCAGTTTGTCGAAATGCAAAGAAAATCATCTGGCAGATGAATCACTCAGACAATGGAGAATTCCTGAGCACTCAAATCAAAGATATGATCAGAAAAACAAGAGGAGCATGTTCCCAGAGGGGTTGTGCACATGCTTGGATCCATTGTGAACCTAGGGGCAGAGGGAATGCAGGTACAGGGCAGCTGCTTTCCCACATGGCTGGGAGACAGCTGGGTAGGATCAGGGGGTGGGCTGTTGGAATGGAATCCCATTTCTGCTGGCACCTTGATCACAGTTCTCTTCATGTGTTGTTTGCAATGGATTTGGTCATATCTGTAAAATTAAGAATGCATGAAAACCTTTTCACAGTGATTGCCTTTGGTCCTGTATATCTGGTAAGACTGCTAAGATTTATTTCTCTACTGCCCCACCTTTTCCAGTAGGATCATGTCCTTTTTGGATGCTTTTTTTTTTCCATAATCAGGTTTAATAAACATGAGCTTAGTGCAGATACCATAAGAATATATCTGAGTTACCAGCACTGTTTCTCCCAGCGTGCCGGTGGGAGAAATTGGCAGGTCAAAGATTAAAAAGAATTCTACCTGCTAGAGCTGGTGCAAGTTAAACTTGATGAAAAGCCAGGGGAATAAAAACTATACCTAGACCAAGGAGAATCTGTAACTGGCTGCTGAATCCATGCCCCTCCAGCCCCTGGTCTCTGGGTCTTGCTCTGTCCCAGGAATGCCATTGGAGAAGCAGAGAAGGATCTGAGGCTCAGTCAGAAAACCCTGTGCTTTTTGCCCAGCTCTGCTGCTGGGTGAAACTCTGAAAGTTTATTGCAGCTGGACCTCTGTACACCAACCCACTCTCCTCATCCTGTGGAGCTTTCACAGTCCTTCCTTCTCTCCCTGTGGCTTGGAGAGTGAAAATGGGGCTATTGTGCAGCCCTAGGAAGGTGTGAAAGGCTGTATGGGGTCACAACCACACTTTGGAGCAAGGCAAAGACTTAGTGCTGGCTCCATTTCCATGCAGCTCTGTGCTCTGCACACAGAGGTGTGAGGGAAAGTGAAGTGTTAATGCCAGTCAACAGAAAATCTCCATTTTTCCATCCCACTTGCTCATCTTAGGACAGCTCACAAATAATGAAACTCACATAGGAAAAATCAATATTACATTAAATGACATACGTAAAGAGCTCTCCAAAGTCAACACCAAGTCAGGCTAATGAGCTACAGGACAGTCTTGCTGCACTGTTTGATGCAATCTAAAATGTTATTCTGTATGTTCATGTCTGTAATACAATCTCTTTTTCAGTGTTTCTTTTATGCTTTTAACTTTAATCATCCTCATTTATTCCCTTTTGCACCTGAGCAATGTTTTCTGCAGGAGAAATAAGTACACCTCTGGCTGTCCTTTGCCATCTCCTTCTCAAGGAGATGGGTGTAAGGGATCTGATCTTGCACCACTGAAATCAGGAGAGTGCTGCTGCTGAATGAAGGCACAGACACATCAAGCTCATGGTGCAGAAAGATATTAATACATTTACCTCTCAATGATCTCTGAGTTCAGTACCCTGAGGCCTCCAGCCTCCTCCACTGCTCATAAGCACAGCTAGAGTGGAAGGAAAATAGATTTTCACAGGTTGCTCCTCAACACGCCATGCAACAGCAGACACACATGCAGTGCAGGACGCAGCATCTTGTATTTTCATGCAGTGCATGACACAAAGCAGCTGGTCCTCAGAAATGTTAGGATCTGAATTCCATTTAGAAAGATCTCTGTTTCTAAGCATATTTTGAAAACTGGTTCACTGCTACTTGACAAGACTCAGTTCACTGATACTTTCTGTACTTAAAAGTGTCAATTCACCAGCCCCCCTGTGCCTGCTGCTGAATTCTGAGGGCTCCTGGAACCCACTAGGTGGTATGATCATTACACTAATAGAGTCTAAAGATGTGTTTTGAATCTGTTAGAAAATGCCTCTCATAAAATTAAGCATACACATCACATCTAAGCCCTCCAGGCTTCCCATTATGCTCCCACACCGCTCCCACTTCTGGAGCTCAGACTGGAAAGTGCTCTCACAAGTTTGCTATTTCAGGTCCCATGTGGAAATAGGACAGACCCACTGCCTGTTTGTTACTCATAGACTTGATCAAATCATCAGAGATCCACATTCAAGTCCTTTTCCTTCTCCTTAAACTGTGTTCTCACATGGGTAACAAATGGATGAACGTGGCTGGAAATAGATGCAAGATCAGAGGACGGGGCAGGGATTTATGAAGGAGGAAGATAAGCCTGATTTCCTAGGGGAAAATGTAGGAGTCATATTTAGTGGGCATCTGGCAAACAGGGTTCTAAAGTGAGGATTTGTATGCATTTCTGGAGATAACAAGGGAAGCCCAAGGAAGTCAGCTTGGGTTGGACCAATCCCTGGGCTTCCTCCAGCACACTGGAAATTTTGTCTACTTATTCTTGGTGAAAATTACCTGGAAAATGCAGCTACCCTGAAAGCCAAGGGTCTCTGGGCAGTGTCCAAAAGAAAATGGGTTGGGAGATCAGAACAAGGTAGAACTGTGCTAACTCAGTTGCTCTACACTGATTCCTGTTCCACGGCATTTACCCACAGCAGAAACAGGTCCCAGGACTCTGAGCATCACTTTTGCCAAAGGCAGAGCCTGCCTCCAGAGCAGATGAGCTATTACCATGCTGTGTACCAAGCTTAAAGTGATTAGGGATTGTCTGCCCCACTAAAAAAATAAAAATCAATGTCTAATGACCAGTTCAATGTTCCACCAAAGGAAGATGGGTTCATTGTACACAGCAGCTCATACGATGACCCCAGGGTGAAACTGGTAGCCTGCTTTGTCTCATTACTGTACCTCCCTGTTGCCAAGCACCTTTCAGCTTTGCTCTCGTCTGCCTTTTCTTATGAAATTTCTTAATGTTGGAGCATAAAGACGTGATGACCCTAGAGAACAGCATGGGGCACACATGCATTTCAGACAAGAGCTTTGTGCATCCTATAGGGACACAGTTCTATTTATTCTTTGTCTGCTCATGAGAGGATTTCTCTCTAGCCCCTGCCTATATTACATTTCTTTTTATTCAGTATCACAGCTCTAAACCAGCTGGGGAACAGCAGTATCATTTCTTTATCAGTGCTGCAGAAATATCCTCAGAGATGGGTGGTTTTGTAATGGGATCCATTTCTGCTGAAAGGACCTACAGCCCTTCCCAGGCAGGCACCTCTCACAGTAAAATGAACATTAATACTAAATCCCACTCACACTATGGCAGGCTGCTAGGATTAAACCCTTCTCCTCATGGTATGCTATAACTTCCCAGAGCTTTTAAGGGAAGATTTGCAGCTCTGAAAATAGTAGGAAGAGAATTTTTACAACACAACTAGCTGGTTTTTTAGCTAGTACAATGATGTTTCAGTTGCAATTTTACCAGATCACATGGATTCCTAGGAAACACCAATTAATACCCATTTGTACAGAAAAAAAACCTATAATTTGAAAAGTGCATTTACAAGTGTCTACAATAAAACATGGGCATTTTTTTCATATTCATTTCCAACATGTTAGACAAGATACATTCTCCTTATGGGGTGAGGGATCTTTAGTGCTAATTCATAAACTTTACTGCTTGAAGACATCTAAATAACTTCATTTTCTGAACCAGATTCTTTTACTCCTTTGAGTGTCTTTTTTACCTACATGGAGATAATGTAAAGTGTTACAACCAGGGTAAATTAACAGAGAGCTTGGATCTGATAGTCTTGAGCAGAACGTGCATAGATGTGAGGTGCTGAAATGTCAGCAGGTGCCACGTTGTTTCTGCCCTGTTTGTTACTGGGATTCAGATTGATTAGCTCCAAAATGTGTGATCCACTTACAGAGAAAGGAAATGTTGTGTGGGAAACCCAAAGACGAGGTTGCCTGTTAATGTCAGCCCCAGTAAGACATCACAGCTTGTATCAGCTGAGGATATAACCCCAAATGTTTCTGAGATGTCATTTTATTCCCACAGTTTTTTGAGCAGCAGTGACAGATGAAGGAGTGGAGGATGAAGGAGAAAGCTGGAGAAAAATCTATCTGTTTTTTCAAACAGATTGACAGAGGACCCACATATTTTGGCTTCTCTGCCATTTTAGCTGTCATGTGTTGGACATAAATGCATCACAGATACAGAAATTTGAGATCAATTGTCCCAGTGAACTGTTACAAGCAAACAGAAGAGGGAGGGCATGCGTGATCAGAGCAGGTCTGATCAGAGGTCACAAGACTCCACAGACACCCAGAGACTGCAGACAAAGTCCACATGCTCTATGTAGAAGAGCTGAAATGAAACATAAGCCAATACAAAAAAAAGTAGTGCTGAATGATTTTACCACTGAGCTGTTCTTTCTGACCTAGATGGTTCTTTGTTCACAACAGCTCTCACAAAATAAAAAGGAAATAAACAAAACCAGAAGAAAAGACACTTGCCCAGCTGGGCTCATAAAATGTCCCTGACTTTACCCGGTGTACTCAGAGTTGGTTTTCATGTCTGCAATATGTTGTGTGAAACAAAGGGCCAAGTGTGAAGAAACAATATACTTTTCAGTAGAGGAAAACATTCCCTTTTCAAAGAAAAATTAACATTTCACAGCAGCTGGGAAACATACACTCTCTCCCCGGCAAGATCAAAAGGAATAGTGCAGAAAGAGGTACAGAGGCTGCCACTTTGGCACTTGGCAGCCACCAGACCTTGGTTAACTTCAACGGTGAGTCTGAGACTTCACAGCTGCATGGATGATGCTGCAGAGAGAAAAGCCCTCACAAGACAGCTTTGGAGGAAATATCTTGAAGAGAAATTGTGGTTTGTTTATCGGTGTGGATGTTGTTGGAGTAAGATTTAAGTGTAAGACTTTCAAAATGTGTAACAGTTGCAGTCAGATGCTGGGTATTGTCTAGAATTTTGAGAGTTGTGGGATTTAAGGCTAATTTAGTTGTTAACCATTAATATGAGTTAATGCATTTTATTGTTATTTTCTGTGAAATTGACATCCTTCATAATTTAAAAAAAAAAAAAGCTGTTATATATTACTCCTTAAAATAAAGGTTCTGTTACCTATAGTCAATGAATTTTAATATAAAATAGAAATATGCATCTTCTATCAAAATCTTCCTACACACACAGACTTAGAGATGTCAGAGAGACACATCACTTATACCACAATATTTCTTCCTGGGAAGAATTTTTCCTTGTTTATTATAGCCTCCAAATTAACATGCAACTGCATATAATTTCCCCTACTATGAGTAATAAATGCCTAATAGACATCCATTTAGTGAGTTCCTGCTTTTCTCCTGAACCAGGCAAATCCTAACTCTGCTAAACTGGGATACAAGCATGCCCATTTTCTTCATTCTTCTTCCACAGCTCAGTTCACTTAAGGACTGATGGGTAACAATAGCCATGGAGAACTGTGGCTATCAAACCTATCTTCCCTGGAGGCCTGGACCTTCTCACAGGTTTTACTGGCACTATCTATTGCTTTGAATGTAAAAGGTTTCCTGTACTAGAATGCAGTAGTCCAGGTAAAGGGCTTTCTCTGTAGTCATACTTTCAGTAGAGGTTTGTGGGGGATTTATGTTCAAATGTGCTGAAAAAGTCATAAAATTAGGCAATACATTGACATACTTTATTTAATAGTGAGGAGAGGGGAAAAATAATTTGAAACTTTTATTTTTACTTGCTTTCAGCTCCTCATATGTTTGGCATTTCTAAAGAAGGAGGTTTTCCTGGGTGAGGTCAGAGATTTTCTATGCCCAATGACCTATCTCCTGGCAACACTATGCTAAAAAAAGGGATTTCTTTTAGCTAGATCTCCCATGCCCTCACAAAGCAGCGTATACATGAATGGTGCTTAGAGATTGCTCTATCCATTCTTTAATCTCTTACAGTGGAGTCCTGTAACACATCTCAATCCACTCTCCATATTGATTTCTTGGGTATATCAGGTACCAAAGAAAGCACCATCAAAACTGAGCAGCCTGATAAAATCCATTTGTTCTCAGCACTCTTTTAATTAGATGGATGAGATGAAGGAAAAGGAGGGAAAGGAAAGTGAACTCCAAAACAGCTGAGATATTAAATCCAGCACAGTGCAGTCCTTCAGCTGTTCAGTATCTCACAGGACATTCATCAGTGATGCACAGGGGCTTAACCACTGTTATTTGGCACAGACACTGCCCTGTGGGAGCTCTCCATGGCTCCTCCTCACAATTCAGTCTGCAGCATGGGAGCTCACACGGATGTGCTCTGCCCTGTTGAAGCTCTGGAACTCGGGGCTGAAGCTGAGCCTGCTGAGGGCTTGTTCTCTCAGTTTGCTCAGTGCCTCCTATGGAAGCAGCAGAAGGTGTTCAAGCTGGTTGCCATGTCCAAGGGCCTCCCTGCACATGAAAAGCTGCTGATGTGTTTCCTACAGTACCTGTGGTCAATGCTGAAAAGCTGTTTCTGGAACAGAAGGTTGGTTAACATTCCTCTGCGTACAAATATCAGTTATTGTCTTCCCAGTGTTCCTCTTCTCAGCCCCCCATTCCAAACGATAACAGAAAGAAAAAAGTAATAAATACATGGATAAAATGAACACTTTGCATCTTCACCTAAGGATATGCAGAGTATCAATAAATTGCGGAATAAATTCCATAGTATAAGCACAGCTTTTCTAAGAACTTTTATCAAGAAGTAAACTTGATCTAAATATTCAAAGCTACTTTGCCAACAGAGATCTTTTTGCCAGTTTGTTTGCCTTTGGCAAAATCAATTTGTACACTGTGCATATTTTAATCTAAAATTGTTATTGTCCTCTGATTGCTTTGAGATTCGTTTTGCATCTCAGCAATGAGTATATTACCAATGTTTTTATTATGCCTTGAAACGTAATGAATGCTTTGTGTAATATTATCCTCCATCTTTAGGATGGTCTTCACGCAGGGGGGGAAAAAAAAACCAATGAAAGAAGGGAAAAAATCTTAAAGTCAAGCTGCAGAATCAACATTCTGCTTTCATTTCTCATTCAGATGCCTCTGTACTAATTTAGCCCTTAGAAAGCTGGGTTTATGGAAAGTATTGTGGCCTGTGAGATAAATAAAGAGCAATTGCTGGCTGTGCTAGAGACAGCTCATGAAATCTCAGGCACATCTCTTGGTGTGACTGTCTGCCCAATGGCACAAGATAATACCTCCTTTTTACCACTCTCATTCCTGTATTTTGAAAATTCCTTTGGAGAAGTCACAACATGCACAGAGCATGTGGGTAGATTCTCTGTTGTTCTCACTGGGGTTTCAGCTGCTACAGAAAATAGGAAGAACAAAAAGTTGTGGGTTTTTATCTGGAATCACACATGGCCAGTTGCTGTGTCCAAGTGAATACCTGATCTATGCAAGTTGTTTATGCAGCCCCATGGGATTTTATGTCTTTTTAGGCATAGTGTAGTGGCAACTATTATAGCTCAAATCCACAAGTGAAGGAAGACTTGCAAGGAGATAATATTAGACAACATGATACAACTTGAATAAATGTTTGCTCATGTTGAATGCTTCTGAGAATTTTAGAATTTTTAGATGTGTAATTGAAGTAGTGATCTTTAAAACTAGTTACGGGCTATGAAGGAGTGGTCAGGCTTTGTAACAGGCTGCCCAGGGCACGGGTGGAATCACAGTCCCTGGGAGTGTTTAAAAAAGGAGTAGATGTGGTGCTCAGGGACATGGTTTAGTGGTGAACCTGGCAGTGTTAGATTAATGGTTGGACTCAATGACTTTAGACATCTTTTCCAACCTTAATGATTCTATGACTATTGTATTATTTTTTGTTGTTCAAATAATCATTGAAAAGGAAAGTGTTTTGTTTTAACAAAGCAGCTGATCCCAGGTATATTTGCTGCACTTCCCAGCCTTTTGGAAACAGTCTTCAGATGAAGCTCTCCCTTGCTGGGCTACAAATATTGTTTTACTAATAAAGACACACTGCTGGTCTGGCCTCCTAGCTCACAGATATCATCCTGCCCTGTGCAGTTTTCTAAGCAATTTACCCTATTGTAGTAGTTCACTTGTCACTGACATTTCAAAATATCAAAAATTGACTAAAAATACATACTAAAAATCTAGGCATCATCAGATTTTGGACTGCACCCTGATTCCTTCAACTAACAGCATTTTAGGATCCATCGTTCCCTTGCCCTGGAGAGGCAACACTTACATTGTGCAGTGCAGTGTTACTGAGACACCAAAACCAAGCAAACCTTAAAGCAGAAAACACAGATCCATGTCAGGGCAACTGTGCATCAGCAGGAAACTAGCTCAGGAAAGAACTTCAGATTCTGCTAATTATAAGTTTAGATGAAATTCATATTACACATTTTATTTTGCTGTGGGGAGTTATTGACTGGATATGAAAGCCTTTACCCATTAGGCAGAGAGGACGTGCTGTTTACAGTGACATTTCTGATCTCTGGGAGAACAGATCTTAGAGAAGCTTAGCTGGGCACTGCTTTCCTTTGCAAAGCTCACTCATAAGAAAATAACTCCTTAGAGTGCTAAACAGTCATTTTCAGTCATCACTCCCATCCTTTAAGTGGTTCAAGGCAACTTTCTTAGCAAAAAATTGTCATGGCAGAAAAGTAGTGATAATTTCTCAGTAAGGTTAAGGACTGCTAGATGAGTGGCAATTAGATGACATTTGCAAACCTCTCCTAAAAGGTTATATCTATTGTTTGCTTTTAACTTGATGCTTAGTGTTATAGAATATTGCTACATGTTGTGGCCTGGAATTTTCACTTGTTTTGGCTGGTTGCTTAGAGCTGAATAACAAATTGTCTTTCAGATTCTAGGAAGAGAATTATCTGTTGTTTAAATGCCAAACTCCAAAACTACGGTCAAAGTCACAAACCCAAACAATGTCTATTTGCAGACACCTAACCATCTGCTGTAGAGCAGAAATCCTTCCCCTGCATTGTTTGAGTAGGAAATTCTTGATGTACCTCAATAAGACAAGGGTCTTCACATAATAATGCAGCATAGTTCCACCAGCAAACTACTTAATATCAAAACCCATGGAGAACAGATAGAACCTGAGTACCCATGAGGACAGGTTCTTAAAAAGTCTTCCTTCTTTTTTTCAATACAACTACAACTCACCACAAGATTTTGGCCATCAAAGAGCAGTTTAACTTTGGGCCATACACAATGATTGAGTTATTGCAAATCTCTCCAGTTTTATGGTTTTTTGTTTTTTTATTTTCTTTTTTAGTGTTAATATCATTATTCCTTTATGAGCAGAAAACTGATCTATGTGAATATGTCTTGAGAAGTATCATCAAATTATTATCATGAGTTATTCTTGATTCATAAGGCAAAAAAAGAAGATCCCTACCGGGCGGAGGACATCTTTTTTCCCAGCATTGCATTTTATATTTATAAGAAAAGGAGTCATTACTGTAGAAGAGGTGGTATTTGATGCCACCATCAGTCAGAAGAAGTATCAGGGAAAAGAGCTGCTTCTTTTATAGCATGTCTGGGGACATTTGACTAGCAGAAAATTGCTCAGTAAATCAATTAATGCTGAACTTGGTTACTGATGGGTTCTGAACATCTATTTCTTGCATAATGCAAGTTGTACATCACTGTCCAGTATTCCAGGCAAAGATTTATATACTAACTGGTTTATAATTGGGTTGAAGTGGATATTACTTTGGTGTATCTGAACTCAGATACACCTGGGGCTTTTTACTTTGCTTTAATTTTTCTATATCTCTACAATTTATTGCTACAGAAATAAATTGTAAAACAGGCCAGTCTGCAAAAGGATCTGAACAGAGCTGACTATTGATAGATTAGGACTCCTTGCTGGAGGTCCTTCCTCTGGGTCCCACAAACAACCCTCCAGACAGGCAGGTCCACCTCCAACAAGAGCCCCTTGTCTCACTGTCACAGTGATGAGCAGCACCTCCAAGAGATGAGCCCACCCTTACCCAAGGAACACCTCAAAGATGATTCACTTACTGCATCCAGAGAGGAATCACTTGTGTACTGTCACTTCCTCATAGTGGTTCTTCTGGGAAATCAGACTGGAGAACAGCTTGCAGGCTTGGTTTTGATATNTCTTATGATGGTTTCATTTCAAGTTCTTGGAGGTTATGAAATATGAAATACCAGGGCTTGAGTTGGTTAAGTAATGGAAAAATTAAACAGAATTTGTTTGCATGAAAAGAAGATGCTAAAGAGAGAGAAAACTCTAGAAAAAAATAGTATGGTTACTTTTCCACCTCTCAAGTTCACCAGATACTTATTGGACTCAGAGAGAAAAATACATCTTTTCAAAAGGCCAAGAAAAGAATCAAAAATATCAGTTGGCTTTGTACAGCCTGCTTAACCCCCAAGAAAGCTGTAAATGCATGAAGAATAGGTGGTTCAAGCTTACCTGACCTCAGATGGAAAAGAGAGTGACAGCAAAAGCCAAAAATTTCAACAAGTGAGAATTTGGCCATTTCTTTCATACAGTCTTTTCTCAGAAATGCAGGAACCACACTATTCTTTGAATTCGCGTCTCATCCCTTTGTCAGAAGTTGTACCAACATCAGTCAATAAGGCCACAAAGATAAGGATCTGACCTCTAACATTCTGTTTCTTTTGAAATCTCTGTTCAAAGACAGCTTTTCTATTCCCCTCCATCTTCCTCTTTTTCTTGCTTCCTCAGGAGGGATCACAGGATCTATAGCTCACCCTTGTGCACTGGGGCAGGTGACAGCAGAAAGGTCAGCAGCTCTGTGGTTTACAGCACCTGCTGCCCATCTGGTTGGGAGAAGAGGACCTTGTGCCCCAAGACATGTAAAAACATGATCATCATAGCTTTAATGTTCCCCTCAGTACAAGAAGAACAGAGTCAAACTGGAGCAAGGTCAGTGGAAGGCCACTAGAACAGAGCACTTGCCCACTGAACAAAATCTGAGGAAACAGGACTTGCTCAGAGGAATCTAATCCCAAAAAATTTTCCAGGCTGGGGCACATAAAGCTCAAAGTAACCTGGTCTGAGCCATAACTGATCTTATTTGAGGAGGAGGCTCGACAAGAGAGCTCCTGAGGTCCCTTTCAACCTGGATTATCCCAAAACCCAATGACTCCTAACGCTTTGCTACACAGAGGTACCCAGTCCCCACGCTGTAATTGTCATCAAGAACATCAGAGCACTTTTTGATTCTTTTTTGTCTCATTGTGAGGTGGTCTTGCAGCATTTCCATCTCAAAAGGTCCCTGCCCCCACCTCCCCTGGTGGGATGGCATCATACCCATGTCCTATCACTGCCTTTTTCTGAGCCTCTTTCCTGGCTTAGAGAGCCTTCTAAACCAGTCAGCAACACAAGGGATCTTACCATGTCTCCTCACTGGGGGAAAGGTAAAGAGAAACTCTACTTTATGCTGTTACAAATCTAAAAAACCTTTAGTTTACTACTGTTTTCCTGCACTGTTTTGTAGGGGGGGTTGTAAGGGATTCCCTCATTATGCACAAAATGGGCAGTATTTAATATTTATGTTTATGATAGAAGCAAATTGACCTGAAAAGTAAAAAATTATTGGCTCCCATACAGAGTTTAATTCTCTCAGAGTGCCCACTATAACTGTGTGGTCATTGTCCTGAAGGGTTGTGAGGCAGTTTAATGTTGTCAGGAGGACAGCAAATGAAAATAGCACCAACTTTGCTCAATGAAGCACAAATGGGTTGCCATCCATTCTGATGCTCCATGTGGCTGGTGGTTGCTGGTCTGAGGCTTCCCTCCCTGATCTGCCTCCCTGATCATTGCAGGTTAATTGGAACCTGGAGACTGGTGCTTCATCACGCTCAAAGGCACAGCGACAGCCAGAGGAGTATGTTTAATAAACTGCACTGGAAGTTTATATACATTTATTTCTATCAGCTTCTGCTTGCAGTAAAAAATAACACAATTTAATTCTATCTAACCTGGTTGGGGTGAGGGTTTATCTGATGGCAGTGTTATAAACAATTAGCAAGGCTGAAAATTACTATTCCATTGATTACAGGATTGGGATTTTTTATTTTTTTTCTCCTTAATCAAACTTCAACCAGGTGCTATGTTGCCCTTCACTGGGCATGACATAAATCACTTTGTGCATGTAGCAGCTCACTTTGCTGCTGGCCTTTCTGGTTCACTGGGGAACATTTGAATGTGCAGATAAAGGAATTCTGCTCAGGTGCCGTCTTCCACTACAAATCTCTTAAATGCAGAAAATCATGTTTGCATAAACGGGCAGTAAATAAATCCCAGCCCCTGACACTTATTGACTGAAGTTCCAGAATAGCTGAAAATCCATTGCTGGTGGCTTATTAAAATAATAAGGTTAAAGGAAATCCCTGTCTCAGTGCTGAGGATTTGTGATCTGTTAGCCCTGAGCTTTGGCAAGGAACTAGCAACAGGTTAGGCTAACATTTCTATTCAGAATATATTTTATTTTAAGAGAAATATGTGTGATTAAAACCAAGTACAATTCTAAAAATTTCCTGTGTACTGGGGGAATAGCTCTGCTCTTCAAAAACTATTATATCAAAACTCTTTTGATTTTTTTTTTTCTGCTTTTATTGGTGGGAATAAAATCATATTCCAGGTGCTGGTCAGAACTCAGGAGAACAGCCCACAGTTCTGAACTATGCCACCTATTCATAGGATGATGTTGGAAAATTAATTTTCCTTTCAAATTCCCTGTCCAAATAAAACCAGGAATGTTGATCTTCATTGCTTATGGGCAGTTGAATGATAGAAAACAGTGATTGCTGTAAAACTGGGGAATGTGAACACCGGACAGGTAAAACTCTTACCAGACTTCTTGGATTTGAAGGACAGTATTTGGTTTTGTTTGCAGTTCTGCTATAAGAAAAATAATCCCCCAAAAAACATGAACAGGGTGCCTAGACCAGCATTTCAAAGGCTTCCCAGTACGAGGGCCTCCCGGCATCTCAGTGTTCAGGTTTACAGCCCTGTAAGAGCAGCTAAAGCTCAGACTTAATATTCCTGACATTTTTTTGCTCTTTTTTCCAAAGTAAGAGAGACAAATCCCAACTGCCCTTTGGAAAGCCCTCTCCCAAAGAAGAGGACAGGGATTTGCTTTACAGGTAGAGGACGAGAAGATCTGCCCATGCTGGGCATTGACTTGTTCCAGAATAGGAAGGATGCCTTTCTTTGCATTAAAGAACATGAAAAACATTTTTATCTTGAAATTGAAGAAGAGATTAAACTTGAGTGACTACAACAGGAGCCTTTCCCATTCTGGAATCAACAGAAAAGTCCATCTGTCCCGGATTTTAGTAATTCTCTTGGGCTGGGTCGTGCAGCTCACTTGCAGACAGCAATACAGAAAGGAGGCACCGCAGCTCTTTTCCATTTCCTGCATTTCTAAAGACACTATTATGTTGTAACCACCCTCTCTGAGACTTTTCTTAGCACCTTATCTCCCTGTTTTTTCATTTATATAATGTCAGCATGGGGGTTTTTGGCCTTTTCTATTTTTTTTTAAACAAGATTATTCTTTGCATTTTGTTCAATGAACCATCTTTGTTTAAAAATAACTTTCATTTTAAAAAAAAGAGAGAAAAGGTATAAATAAGTTCCTAAGGTGTTTTTAAAACCCCCAAAATAAAATGAAAGATTCAATTTAGAGTCAAATAAAATTTCATCAACTTTGAAATTTACAGAAAATTAATATATATGTCTTTAATTTTACTTTTTTTCCTATGGGATTTTTCTATGCCCCCAATTGACTGGAGGGAATAATACTCTTCTTGTGAAGAATTACAGAGTTTGAAAGAAGGGAATCACCTGGCATATGTCTCCTTTCCACTCACAGATGGGACCTGCTGCTCACAAGTCCCTTTTGCCTTTCAGTCACATGTTGTTATGAAAAGATGAACTGTGTTTAAAGCATAATGCAGCTGATGGACACTTTATGAAAGGCTTTTTTAAAGCTTTGACAAACTCCTTTTGAAGCCAGTTGACTGAAATGTCAGAACTTCCTCTCATTAAATCTCCCACTTCAGCTACATCCCCCATGTTTCAGAAAAGCTTTTTTCACCACTTCTACTCAGATACCAAGAATCTGTAAAAGGCTATTTTCCCTCATGGAGATGTGGCTTGTGATTTACTCCACTGTGACAGACAATATTTCAGATTTATGTTTATTTTTTTTTTCTGAGCAGTAATACTAAGTTAAAAACCATGAGTGTTTGGATTGTGTACTTTTCTTTCCTTTTTTCATTTTCACAGCTCAAAATTAATTAGCTTAGTAAAACATTTATTTTGGTTTTTTTTTTTTTTTTTAGTCTCCAATTGCATTTTCTTCTACTCATGGGATTGAAGACAGGGGCTGGTTGAATGTTTTGTCATCTGTAAAAGTGCTGATTTTTGTGCTGGAGATGCCTGCTGGTGTTGAAGACCACTGTGCCCATGATAGATCTAATTCTGCTCTACCAGGGGTTGCAGGATGCTGCCAGCAGCTTCTGGGAAAAGCCTCTACATTCTTACAGCTGAGCTGGTTGTCATCAAAAAGCTCCTTCAAAAAGTTCCTTCACCACTGAGTTTTAGGGATCGTGCCTCTTAAATTTATGCCACTCTCAGAAATCAGCAATTCCAGCACACCTCTGCTTTAACACAGAAGGAAACACAGAAGGAAATCTTTAACACAGATTTAACACAGAAGGAAATTTTATAAACTGGGTGTGTATGGACTGCATGTGAGACAGCTGCTGTGCTACGCCTTTGGAGTTGCTGTTTCCTCTGATTCTCCACAAAATTTGGGATAAAAATGTCCCATCACTGCTTTTTCCCTTCTCATTCACCAGTTGACTTGTAAGTTCCTTTTGAAACAAACTCATCAGTGCTGCCTCATATCTCAAAGTTATCAGGTCTTGTATTTTGATTAAGATTCCAGTCAAGGACAGGTAAGCCAAAACAAAGTAATTTCCAGCTCCCATGGTTGCACACTACAGGACTAACAGATCCTTTTTTTGGCATTAGGTAAGTGGCACTCCACATACACAGGAGAAAACAAGGTAAGAAAGTCTTGCTGCTACCAAATCACCCTCTCAAGCAGAATTTCACTCTTAAGTCAGAACCAAAAACTATTGAAAATACTTTCAGCAATAAAAATACTTGCAATGTATTTCTTCACTTGAGTGTTTTAAAAGAAGTTTACTCTTCCTGTCTTCGAAAACACTGTTAACTTTCTCAGTATAAAGTTCCTTTTTTTTAATGCTGTAGAGAAAAAAATATTTATGAGGAGGTGAAGAGAAAAGTCCCCTGTTTCTTCAGGAATTGATTTCCCAAACCTTTCTAGAGCAAACTTGTTTAGTTTGTCCATTTATCAGCCTTTCAACACATCCTTTGTGTTCTAATTTTGCCATCTGTAGTCTGGGATTTTTACAGTTGTCAGTATTCCAAAGACTTAGCTTTGCAATTAATTTGCAGAAGGCAAGCACTCAGCAATACATCAGCTTTGGACTAGAACAGCTAAAGAGGGAATAAATTATATTCAGGAATTTATTTCATAAGAAAAAACAACTTACAGGTTCTCTTGTTTTCCAAACACCATGTTAACAGGCAGTGTTTAGATTTAACTACGTCAAGATAAAATCAGCACAGTTATTGAAGCCGTGAACCATGCCCTAAATGATCCTTTGCATTGTGTACATTCAAATTTTAGTGCTGTCTAGATTTTGAACTACATGCAAACAGTGAATGTAGTGGTGCATACATATGAGCCCCAGTGTCCTTCTCACACAGGTTGTGCTGTAGCCATTTCATACCTTTCTTCTCTTAGGCCAGCTTTGGAAAATATATGTGGAACCCCTTGGGAAGTATGAAGACACCATTTGGCTTTTCAAAGCTTTCAACACCTGTGAGAGCTGCCAAGGAGACAAGATGCAGCTTGTGAAGCTGAGGATCACTGTACCACCATGTCAAAGCTCAGTACACCTGATCATCTGTTTTTCTCCTGGTTCCCTGGATTAACTATCCATGGTAGGTGGTGTGGGGTGCCTTCCTATCCCCAAATTCAGTAACAGAATTAGGGAGGTTTTGGAAACCTGCTCTGGGATCAGAGGAGGGACTCCTGTGGTGGTAGGGCCAATTTAGGCACATCCCTAATGGGGGCCACAGACCTAAATGTGATGGCAGCTGGTCATTTGTTCTCACTGTCTGAATCTCACGTTTTGCAAACACTGCACCTATTTTTGCACAACGAGGGACACTGTTCCATGTAAGTTTGCCATGTGCTCCTGTTATTTTTTCACATTTCTAGTACTTAGTGTGTTTTTACTCCAGCTCCTGGTGACAAATGAAAGATTGGTTGTATATGGAATATTTCAGTCCCCCATTTCAGTCCCCCTTTTCATTCCCAAATCTAGATGCTGGCAAACACCCAGGAAGGAGACATAAGTAGTACCTATTCCCCAGCTGTTTCACCTCACACGGACTTTATCTGCTCCAAGGAAAAAATTAAGATGAAACCTCACTCCTGTTACTTGTGTGTACAAAAAGCCAACAAGCTGCTAATGACTATCCCATCTAGAAGATAGAGGCTTCTCCTCTCTCTGGAATTCCATTCACTTGAGTTGTGGTATCTAGAGCTGTGGATTAAAACTTCCAACTCTTGTAATGATCTGGCTAAGGCACACTGATATTGAATTATACATGCTGTGATTTTTTCCATATATGAAATTATTTTTGTAAGCTACTCTGGGGCTAAGTGAAGATCTCAAAATAAAAAGCATGTTGGAATTAACATTTCATCCTCAGTGTTAAAATCAGGTAATTGGGTTTTTTGCCTGTAATTCAGTTCTTTCACAGTATTTTGATGTGCTTAGAAATTTGGGACTGGTTTTTGGATGAAGGCAACTGTTGGCAGGGTGCTGTTATTGAATCACTGTGGCCTGAGATGGGAAAAACTGCTTTGGTCATCTGTTCCTTCTCATTGCCAGGCCAGGATTGGTCTTCATTATTACACACTTGGCTAATGTTTTGTTCTGTTTTTCTTCTTGCCAGACTATGAGTTTTGATTTTTTTTCCTGGGAGATGATTATTCAGGCTAATAAAGCTGCAAAATTAAATTAAAATTGAAGCTGTTCAACTGTGAATCACTGTGTTTCCCACGGATGTTTATGTGCCTACTGGCTTAAGCTGGGAGTGCTTAGGTTTGTTTTTTTTCAGTTTTGAAGTGCATTTGAGTTTTAAGGATAGCAAGTAACCAGATGTCCCTCAGTGTGGGTGCTGGAGATCCTGCCTCATCAATCTGGGCATTGCTTTGTGAGCAGCACCAGGATCCCATAGGCTGGTGCTATCTCATGGAATTATCTCTGCCTGGAAGAACAAACCAATGGTTCAGAGCCAGCTCACCAGGTCACCACTTCAGGCCCAGCCAGGAAATACCACCTGACAGCTCTTTGGCAAGCAGAGCCTCTGCAAAATGAGCTGATGAACTCAGATTACTCCAAAGAGGTTCTCATATTTTAGAAATTGTCCCCAGATAGCCTGAAACAGCACAAAAAACATACACCAACCTAATGCAGTACTGAATGCATCTGGCCAGCTAGGCATGCCCAGAAAATCCTGTTTCTTTACCTGACAACTACAGCCTAAAACAGGCTGATATTCCCTTTCTTATTATAGACCAGCAAGCTTGGGGGAAGATGATAATACTTGTGAACACAGGGCATCATCCAGGGTTAAGAGAATGAGCATGGGAGGTCTGAGTCATTGCTGGAGGAGCCAGAAAGAACTGATATGTCCAGCCCAATTGTTTCAGAATCCCTGTTTCTCCTAGTACTGGAATACAGCAGCCAAGAGTAAGTCCTGCAGATGGAGAGAAACCAAGCAAAAATGGTTTTACTGGAATTTTTCTACAGTCTGTATTCATACTGTCAGAGACTAAGGGACAGGTAAGGGTCTTCAGTTGTCCTCTTCCATTTATTTCCCTGTTAAAGCTGTGGGAAGAGCATTGCATCTTCCCTCCAATCCCCTAGGGGATGCAGAGAACTGGGAAAAGCTGTGACATGGTAGGAAGGGATAAATCATGGTTGTCCCACTGAAGTCCTGTGCCACTGACCACGGGATCCCAAGGCACCCCTGTGTGGATGTACAGCTCTGTTTCAGCTCCAGGGCTGCATTAGATACATAAATCAACAACAGGAATTGTGCAGCACCACTCACTGCTCCCTCTCAGGACAGAGATTAATCTGTGGGTGTGTTTGGCATTTCCACAACTTTTAACAACACAGGTCTCATCCAGTTCTTTAGCTTCAGGCACAGCACATGTAGCTTTGAGGCAAGATCCCAAGAGAAAGTGGTTGCTGTGTCTGCTGCCGAGCCTGCAGCCTTTGGGGGAAATTAGGCAGGAGATACAGTTCAGTCACAGTTCCTAATAAAGCACCCTCTTAGCTTTGTCCTTTGATTAAAATGCAAAAGCATCTTCCAAGAAGGGCCTGCCATGCTCTTCTATTAACAGACCCTGGCAGATGGGAGCTGGGCCACCTGTGCTAAGCTGAGGATGAACTTTCTAGCACCTACCTTGACAATAAATAACATCAGATGCTGTTTCTCTAAAGCCTTGACAGGGAGGATAAAATTCATAAAAGGAGAGTTATTTGAAGCAGTGTCATCTAAGCTAAAATAATCCAGCTATTTAAGAGAAGGACCAAAGGATTAGAGCAAAGAAACTGGATGTTCTGTTACTGTGCCAAGCACGATCAGAGCTCCACAAAATGCCCCTGAGCTCACCAAACCAAGGGCACTCAGGGCTGAAGTAGAGCACTAAGCACACTGAAGGAGGAGGCTCTAAATGTGCACTTTATTAGGATGATAAACTCCAAAGAAGGTACAGAAAGGAGCATACTTTTTAAAATGCAGAATTCTGAAAAGGTGTGAATAGCTTCATCAACCAAACACATGAATATTAATATTCATATACTCATTTCTAAAGCAATTGCTGGTGAATCAAGTTGGCATTTTCAGAGCAGGATGCAAGGACATTTCATTTAATCAAGTTTTTCAACTGGTTTACTAATTAGTTTCCACCAAAGCAAAGAAACTCAAATAGTGGCATTGAGACCTGAATGAGTCCATTCTGAAAAGATCAAGTCTTGTGCTCTATTTTTTTTTTTACCTGATGATTGTGCTTTTTATGGTTGGCTAAGCTGGCTCCCTATAACTACTGAAAAGGAGTGAGTAACTTCAGGGTATAGGACTTAAACTGCTGATCCTCATATGAAACTTTCAAGGTTTGTTGATATGCCAAATTATGCCAAAATAAGTATTAGTGCACTAGCTGCATTTTCAATGCAAAAAGATCAAGCGAATATTAAATCAAATAGCCCAGGTGCAAAAGAGAATAGTACATAAAGGTGCTGCACTTGGTACAAGTATCCCAGGTACATACAGAAGGCATCTCCATGTCTGTTTCAAATATATATATATAAATAAAGCAAATACTTGTGCTGATATTTATGCTTCACAGTATCGTGACAGAAGGAACAGTTCTGCTTTAAGCAATTTTCCAGGTCTTTTTTCTATCTTTTCTAGATCACTGAAGTGGAAGCTATTGAGCCATGTAAGCTTTAAACCAGAGTTTTCAAAACTGGAGACTTAGAGAAAAATTAATGATTTTTTGCACAGGTATTTAAACAGATTTGCAATAAAAGTTCATGCTGAGCACATCTGGGAACAATTTTCCCCAAGAAAGGTGTTGGGACCTCATATCTGGCTATTTACAAGAGGGAATTAAATGCCCAGAGGCAGATTCTGGACATGTGAACATCACATATGCCTCCAACTGAAAGGAATTTTAGGCCTGTTCAGCCTTGACAAGTTATGACTGAGAGGGGATCTTATCAGTATCTAAAAGTAACATAAAACACTTCTCAAAGCATCAGCTTGACCCATTCAACTTTTCAAACTCTAAGCCTGTTTGATTTTAAGTTACTCAAAAATTCCAAGAAGGAATTAGGAGAAGAAGAAAAAGGACAGAAAAGATATAAAAAAGAATAAACATAACTACCACTCCTGGTTCCAGAAGTGTGCAGCTGATAGAAATTCAAGAGAAGGTAGGGTCAAGACGTGTGCTTGCCTCGTGTTTGGCTTTAAATACCCCTTGGCCTTCCTGGGCCCTTCCCCCAGGTGTGACTCCTGGTCATTTGGCCTCTCAGGAGCTGGGCTGGGGGCTTCAGGGGTGGGGTGTGGAATATTGCCTTGGGGATGCTGGGGATGGGCAGCCCCTGTGGGGCTGGGATACAGGCCCAGGGGTGTGGGGTGTGTGGGGCAGGGAAACACCTCCCCAAAGCCAAGGCCCAACCTGCCCCTTCCCCTCACCCAAAATGTTTCAAGCCAGCAATCTTTCCAGTCTCTCATATTAGGTGGTTTTACTTTGCTGTCTCTCCTACAATAGATTTGTCTTTGAATCCTGACACAGGGACTAGGGAGCATTGCAAGGTGTAAATCACAGAAGAAACTCCTGAGGATTTCTAAAAGGTCTAAGACTTTAAGCCTTACCTTAATGCATCATGTTGGTGATCTTTTAGCACAGCACACACACCTCTGTGACTCCTGTTCCTGGACATCTAACAATACCCAAGCCTTCTATGAATTCTGAATGCCAAGACATGCACTAAGAATGAAAGTGTCTTATATATATAGATACCTAAAAATTCAGCAATGGGATAATCTAGCTCCCTTTTCTGAACCCAGCTATGCTTTCCATAATCTGAGCCAGAGCAAAGAACTATCAGTGGTTCCTTCAGTAAATACAATAACAGTTGTCACTGAAACAGGGCCCTAGGAAATGAATCTGTTCTCTTTCCAGACAGCAATCTTCAATTAAATTCAGGCTGTGATGGTGGGTAGAAAACTGTATTCTTTTAATCCCTTTTGTTCATAAGAGTTAGAAAGAGGTAGAATAATTGCTCTTGATAACAGAGTGTGTCTCAAGAGGTGGGATGTGTGTGCATTTGCCTCTCAAGAGGGTGGGAAGGTCTTTGTTTCACCTGAATGATTTAGTGATATCCAGGAAGAAGATACAAGAAAAGCCAACTTTAGTTTCTCAGCTCAGGAGAGATTTGAGGACGTGGGCTCAATGGAGAGGGGGAAGTTGTATTTTCAGTAGGAGAGAAGCAGAGTCTTCAGGTCTTTATCACTGACCTGTACAGTTTTGAGTTTCTCTTCCTCTCTTTTGCCTCATTGAGGGATCTGTATTCTAAAGCAGTCATGTAAAGAGCCTTTCTTTTGGCCCTTGTCCATGCTTAAGCTATTGAAGAGAAGAAAGAGGAGGTTTGGATCTGAAAGATTTGAGGACAAACAAATTGAATGCATCAGGTTTAATCAAAAGGTTTAATCAAAAATCATCTGGCTTCATTCTATTGAGTTCACTGGGCATGGGATCAGACCTCTTCTGAAACAGTGAACTAGGACTCCCAGAATAAATTGTACCTCTATTCTTTCCGGAATTTATGCAGTATTTTAAGAGCACTAAGAGAAGCTGACCCAGAAAGCCTAGTAAAGAGAAAAATATGACTGCACAACAAAAGACAGAACCGAAGTACATCTTCAGCTGAGTATAGTTTAATTAGATGAAATCCAAGATGTACTGGCAATCATTTTAAAGATAGTCCTCACACTGGAGGATGAGGAGGTAATTTGCAAACCCATTGTTTGCAAATGCAAATGTAAGAAAAAGAAAGGCAGGTAAGCAAAGCTTTGTGCTGCATTAGGAAGTCTAAACAGGGCAAGTAATCTAAATTTGGCTTAAAAATTATGATCCTGAGGCAATCCTTATATTTGAAAAGTGTGATACACTTGGAACAGGCTGGAATTTAAAGATCTATTATTTACTAGTAGGAATGTAAGCGCTCTTGAATATTAAAGTGCTGAGAGAAATTTGGGAATGAAACAGGTCTTATTTGTAGGAGAGGAGAAATATCTGTAAAAATAAATTATTATTATTATACTTTATATTTCTTGTGATATGATTCAGGAATTGGGAAAATAATTTCCCTAAAGGAAGTGTCATATAATTAGTAGGATGTAGCAGGAAGTTTAATTACATAGGGCTGTAGTGAGTTTCTTCCGTGGAAGGTGAAATTACTGGAGTGTTTTGTGAAAGGAGGATAGGAACTTTTCTTAATTTCCTGAACTTATTAACAAAAAAGATTGGGGAATGATTAAAAAAAAAAAAAAAAACTCTTCTCAGGAATTCACATTGAAGTTTTAGAATGTGTGTTCCTGAGATAGAAGAGAAAGATGTTCAGAAAAAGCAAGGGAGACATTAAATAGGATTAAAGTTTATTTTTGAAACTGAGTTTATTAATGAAAGGTCACTGTATCAGTATGAATAATTCACTCCTCAGAGATCTGCCATTTTATCTGGCATGAAAAGCCCCATTGCACAGCCAAGCCTCTCCCAAGTGGGCTCAACATAGGGGACAGCAGTTGAAAGGGTTCATAAAAATAATTCTACTGAAGAGATGTCCTTTGGTAGAGCGATCTACCATCCCAGCTGTGATAGTGGGGTTTCATCACTCATCTTGCAGAGATCAAATACCCAGAACTTGTTAAGAAAAAGAATGTTCTTCGTATATCTCAGTACAATTAACATCTGAGTTTCTATTTCAATTACAGAGAAGTTTTATAGAGTGTGATATGAAGGGCTTCTACCCACATTCTGGAGTGCTAGAAAGTCGGAGCTGTACGACTAAAACAAAAATATGACAAACACTGATGTGAAGGTTGCAGCCAAAGGCAGCTAAAGTGGAGGTGTGAGGCCACCCTCGGGCCATCTCCCTTAGCTTCCCCTTTACAATGGAGAGCGATTTTTCATCCTTGGGTTTTCAGAGAAGAAAGGTCTCTGGTGGAGGCAGAAAAGGGCTGAATGAAAATAATTGGAGCAGGGTGAACTGGAGCTCTGCAGGAGGACGCTTCAGCTGAGGGAATTTCCTACGGACGGCGATCCTTAGGCTCCCTGCCTCCATGGCAGTGCGAGGGCACGGTGCAGTGCCCCCTTCTTCCTGCTGCGCTACAACACCTGGCTGCCAGCAGAAAACTGCCCTTCTTGGCAGCCGGTGTTTCTCTCTGCTTGATTTTTGTGCCTGGTAGCCTGCAAACACAGTGGATGCTCATGTTCACAGTGGTGTTATAAGCTTCCTACTTCCAATCCATTAAGCATGGTTTGTAACAATGTGTGCACCACGGCTTCTTACACAAAGACGTGTAATCCATCAAACAATTCAAAAAAGTAGAACTCTTCAAAGTTTGTAGAACTGACTTACAAATTGTGTTTGCTTTGTGGAATATGCACAGAAGGCGAGTTAACTGAACAGTTGAAAGCACACCATAAATTACATACGGATAAAAGCAGGCGTGGATATACAAAAGCAAACAAGCCCTCCCTTTCCCCAAAACAGAGATGGGGATAATACTTGAAAGCAGTACAGCATCCAACAGTATGTCACGGGTTATGGAGTTGGATCTAAAGTGCTGGAATATATGTTCTTTGGGATAAAGGGGATTCAGCAATTTTTCATTATCATTAATCTCCCAAAAGCATGTCTAAGAGAAAAATAGCAGCCAGTAGCTAATTGGACATCTGCTTTAAAAAAACAACAACATTCATGTTGGGGTTTTTTCCTGTAGTATTAATAAATATGAAATGCGTCAGACAGCAGGGACAGGAGATGGAAGCTCTCTATTTGCAGAGCAAATGCTGTATGTCTGTGCCAGACTAGACTGTTGTATACCTTCCTCCAGTATGGCCCTTGCCAAAGAAAAAGAAAAGAATAATTTTGCAGACATTTCCTACAGTGTGGTCTTAAAACATTTTTCAGAAGAGCAACCACAAGCTGAGGTAGCACATATGTGCCGTAGTGTACTACTACCTTTATCTGGAAATGTAGAAGTGAACTGGCAGTGACAGAGTCTGCTGTTTCCCAACCCTGCTAATTCCCATCCACATTATTTTCTAAAACACTGCTCTTTTTTAAAGAAACTAGCTCTCCTGTCTCCCAGATGAACAATTTAATTCAAAGGTTTGTGGTCCCAAAGGTTTCAGAGCAAAACTTCTGAAATCTTGAAATGTCTGGCAGATCAATGTGGACATCAGTAAGTCTTTACCTGGAGATGTGTAAAGTCAATATTGCTTCAGGGAGCAGCTTATGGAGGTCTCACTTGTCACAGCCACCACTGCTGGGAGCCACTCACTGGAAGTTCTGGTCCTTGATGCACAATTTCCAGGGCTCTGCATTCACAAGCAGCCACTTTAAACCCACCACAGCCCTTGAGAATAGGACACCCCCACCTTATCTCTTGCCTATCACAGATTTTGGAACCCTTAATCTCCCCATTCAACCAATCACATGTGTAAGCATTTCTACTTAAGACAAAAAGCCCTACTTCTCTTTCATAACAACACTTGCACAAAACTGCACAAAACAGATGGTAAAGTTGTTTTTTTCCTAATACATAGAAAGAGTCTGGCTTTCCTTGCCCAAGGAGTTCACTGTCTAAGGGGCACAGCTGGGATCTGAGGGTGACTCCTCTGATGTAGGGTGAGAGATACATGTATCAGTAATGTGTTTTGTTTGGACTGTACTACAGCAGCATAAGAATTATGTTTACATTTGTGTACATAAAGTATCTAAGCAAATTGGGAAATGCATCTGAAAATTAGTTTTATTTATTAGTTCAAGCCTGAACAATGTAAAAGAATCATTGGGTTAATTAATATGCCCTAAATTCATTAGTGTCCTCTCCAATAAATTGTGAGGTATTCGTAAGTCTGCATGCCAAAATTACTTGTTTACTTTATTTCAAGAAAATGCAATGAGAAAAAGTTAGAGAACCTAATGAGATCAAAACTTGAAATAGAAGCTTCATACCCAGGAGATAACACTAATCAAAGCCTGATAATTATCAGTTTGATACTGCAAAGTCTTAATTGCATCCAAGTCCATGTCAGTTCCGTGGGATCTGCTGAACAATTTGCTGAACTGAAATCCTCTTAAAAAGCATCAAGGACTGAATTTAGCATCCTTGTTGCTGATTTCAGTGGCTCTGTTTGTGAAGTGAGGCAGTGGTGTGAATGAGCTATTTATGCTGCTTGTTTTAGGTAAAGGAACATCTGAAAGAGACTTGGGCATAATTTTGCATTAAGGTTGTTTGCACGTTCCATGGAAACTGCTCTAAAGATCATCTCTAGCAGGCAATCTCATCTTTACAGAAACTGCTTAAAGGTATCTTTCTCCAATTCACATTGTAATTTTCTTCGATCTATATTTTTTTCCCCTAGAGTGGATTGCTAAAGACAGCTATACCTCTTAAAATAATATGCTAAGAAAAATGCAAATTGAATGAGGACACTTACCCCTCTGAATGAAGAGCTGGTAGGACAACACATTGAAACCCACAAACTTCCCTATTTCCCCAGCTCTTCAAAATAGCTAAAAATGTTGTTAATGGCAAATTACAGAGCTTGACCTTAAAACTGTTTGGATGAAAAGAAGGAAACCGCTTACAAACCTTGTTCCACAATTTTTCAAGCAGTGGGAGGCAGTTTTGCCACAAGTGGCATAAATATAATTGATCAATTTGCTGTCCTGGTCTTATATATGATATGAAGTTTGCTTTGAAAAGGTTGGCACCAATTATCTTTATCTATTAACCTTGAAATAAAACAACTTTTAAGAAAGTAAATCCAGCATTGCATCACAAATTCAGAGGCTGCAAAAACTTTTGCACCAATGACTCAGATTCTCACAGATGGGACTGTTTGATCAGTTAGTTTGATTTTATCCTCCTATCAGGCACATTTCACTCTTCCACTTCGATGCTGAGCTCAGAAAGTTGCCTAACCAGTAACTTCCAGGGAATTTCACATTCTTGATTTGAAGACTTCACAGCCGGAACATTCAGCTGGCCTTGATGATCAAAGTTTGTTTTCACTATGGACTTCCTTGGCATCAGCACCCAGCTCTTAGGCTACCTGTGGGAAACCAACCTAATTATCCTGTGTAGGTGATGGAAGCAGAAATGTTACCATCATGCCCCTACTCTGTCATTAAAAACGGGGCCATGAAACCAATGTTTCTACTGTGTAGGAAAATGGATTACCCAGAAGGCAATATCCAGGGAAGGTGACATAATGATCCCTATTCAGACTGTTGTCACAGGTGCATCCATCTAAAGGAGGCACAAAAATTTCTTCAATAGCATCATTTAGTCCAAGACTGCTTTAAGTACTGGGCTGAGACCATGTCACATGTTCTCTCTGTCCCTTATCTACATAATCATCTCAGAGCCACTGAGGACTGAGGTGCAGAGGTGCCAAAGTGAGTGTCATTGCTGTCCCTTGCTGGGGAGCAATCAGGAAAGTTCTCAAGGGCCACCTGAGAGCTGTGATCATCTACTCAAGGACAGGAGCAGGTCCTTCCAGGAGCAGGAGTTCATCACAAGAAACAGTGATGTCACCCTCTTCTGCTTGTGAAAGTTTGAAAATGCTTTTCACGTGGCTGTGCTTTGGCTGATGCTATGGAGAACAACAGCCTTTCATGGTAAATATCACTGCAAAACCCTCCCCAAGGCAGCACCATGGTCACTTCAACAGAGATGATGGAGAAGCAGCCCAAGGCGGAAGCAGAGAGTCCCAGAAAACATCTCTCCCAACCAACACAAAATGAAAGCAAACCACTCTCAGCTCCCTGAGATTCACTGGGCATCACTTTAAGTCCACTGATTTCAATTAGTACCCTGGAACTAATTTCTCCTCTGATCTCCAGCATACCTCAGATGCCTTCCCGGTTTATTGGCCCCTTCTCCTTTGACTGTAACTTTTTCTGGCTGTGGACCAGAGGGAACATTAAGCACCTGAATTTCCAAATTTAATTACAGTGTTTAAATAATGATACAGAGCATCTATTCCATTTACTCACAATAGCACAAAACAGCTTTAAGTATTTAACACCTGGGGCACTTCCTGTCTCACTGCTCTCTGTTTAATCACCTTCTGCCAATTAGAAAAATCCCTAAGAGGTTGGTCTGCTTTCAACCATTAGAGAGACTGAATACCGCAGGCACTACAGCAGCTTTTATTTAGTGTTTTTGTCCTGGAGAGAAGGATTTTCTTGAAGTTAAGTAGCTGGCATATATTGCACACCTACAACTCTGAATTTCTTGGGCACTGGCACAGTCTGACCTGAGTTTATAACTGGTGCATTTATAAACTCTTTTTGTTGGTCGGGCTGCACAAAAGGACTCTGAGGTGGAGAGACATAGGTCTTTGCAGAGAAAACAATGTCCAGAGGGCTCGAAGCATGTCTGACGGGACAGTTATATGTTTCATTGTACACGAGTGCCATTTCCCAAGCACATTCCACCCTCTCAGGCTGAGGATGCTGCCTGCAAGTTTCTGCTCTGGGCAGCTGGTGAAGTGTTCTCAGTCCCCGTGTCCTTTGAGGCCACACATGTCCTGCACCCTGGGCAGCTGCTCGGGAGACTGAGCTGCCCTGGGATGAGCTGAAAGCTGGCCATGTTCTGTTCTCTGAGTATTTCCACCTAACTGCAGCAAAAAGCCATCCCAGAGCTGCAGTCAACAGCCCCACCTCAGCACACCTATGCCACAGAGCCTGGAGATTTCTGGTTTAAGGAGACTAGCAGGATCCTTCTTACTGTGCTCCCTCTTTCCCCAAGGCTCAGGGCAGCTCAAACTCCTTCTCATGTTTCTTTACATCTGTATATCCTTCCCTCCCTACCTACCACGGTCCTGTGCTCATTCTTCCTCCTCATCTTGCCTGATGTTTACATATAGACACTTCCCAAGATCACCCATGTGGAGGGACTTTCTCTGCTGTACTTTTCCCCTCACTGTTCTTGGCATCTCACTTTCTGTGTTTTGTCACTTATCATGCACCCAGGGAAGCAGAAGGACTCTAACTTGGCTCTGGCTGTGTGGGGAACACACAGGGAAGTTTGGCTTGATCCTTCTGCCCTGGAAATCCATGGAAAAGGTCTCTTTGATACGGACACAGCAAGGCTGTACTTGTATTTTCTCCATGTGCCATTGCGGCCAGTGAAAAGTTGAGAGGAAAAGAAAGCATGGGAACTAAGAGGGAAAGGCAGACACAAATGTATTTACATTTATGGCTTTCCCTTCCTGGGACTGAAATCACAGGGTTTCTTGCCCAAGTTTCCCATACTGGCTCAACCAAACAATCTCATTTATGTTCTCTGTGTCACGTTTATTTAGTCACTCTCCTAAGAGAAGATAATCTTACAGCTCCCTTGAATTGATTAATAGCAGCTTTACATTAATAACAGTGTCCTCTTGACAGCTCTTGATGCTGATTTGTTATGCTGCTGAGACTGCAGTCCCAGCATAGTACCCAGTTGAGAAATATCCCACCCCTGGTGCCCTGGTTGGTCCCACCAGCCCAGAAGAAGACAGATTTCTTCCCTCATCCTTTCCAGTTGTAATAACATCACAGCCAGGCTGACATTGCCCTGACATCCCAGCTCATGGCTCATTGCAACCCCCTGGGAGATGGTTTTTCTCCTGCTCACTATTCCATCCACCCTCCATTGAGTTCTTGCTGGCACAGAGCCTCACAGTTGGTCTGATTTGCTCCTCTGCACCCCAGGAACAGAGTTACTCCCTGCAGACACCTCTTCTCTGTGTCTTTACCTTCCCCAAGATCCATTAGTGCCTCATGTGCCATCAAGATGCAGAGTGCTTAAAACCTCATTTGGATTTCCTTGCAACCATCCTCACACTTCTGTTTAATCCTTTGGAATGCCTCCAAGTTTGCTCTCAGCCTTAATGGTTCCTAAGGGTTTCTTCTACCAGAGTGCCCTGTGCTCCCTTGGACTCAGCAGCAGGAGCAGAGGGGCTGAGGAACTGCTTGGATGTGCTCATGTCCCCTTGGCCGGAAGTTTTGTTCCTAAATGAGAACAAGAAAATTCCTATCAGATCCAGCTGCTCATTTTTCTGTTGAAAATGCTTTAGCAGACCCTGTCTGAAATGGGTTCAGTTTTACAAATCCATTGTATGTTATCCAGCTGCCCCTATCCTTTTTCCTGAATTTCTCTGTTGTCACTGGCATTACAATGTTATCTTTAAGATGAGCTGGATCTTCTGAGATCTGCCTTTTTTCATCCATCTCTTCTTCATCACTGGAATAAGCCATGAAGTCTCTGTGCTGAAACCATGTCTAAATTCCTTATACCACATTATAACTTAGTCAAAAAGAACATATTTTTGCTGATTTTGTATTTGCCTCCTCTGAAGCTGAATTCTAATCGTCCCCTTTCCTAGCTTTTCCAGCTTTTTAGGTTTTTTAGGCTGCTGTTTTCCACACCGGAAAGATCTGGAGGCAGTAAAGTGGTTTATGAGGTGATTTTTTTCTACGTAACTACTTGAATTTGCAATAAGGTTTTTAGTTCTCAAAGATAAATATTAGCAGAAAGGTGGTGGGGAGAGCCATCATCTCTTGCTTTGTAGCTTTAATCAACTTCTTAGGCACAGCCTTACTAAGAATAACATTTATTTATTCATCTTTTCTAAATTATATTTTCATATTGACACTGTTATTCTTCTTGTGCAAGTACTACCAGAACAAAAACGGTGTAAAGTGTTTCCATTTCAGTTTAGGGCCTTTTATATCTGCTTACCACTCGGATGTGAAAGGCCATACCAGGAGCACCATCTGGAGAACTGCGGGCCAACATCCACTCCTCCTCCTTCTCAGGGCAGCTCTCCAGCCTGATCTGATGGAAGGCTGTCACAGGGAGCCTGAGGTGTGAACAAGCCCTTCATCTCAATGGAGTCTTGAACCTCAAGATTAATGCAGGTGGAGGAAGAAACCTTTTCCCAAAAGGCTTTGGCACGCTCCCATCATTTGTAAATGCAATTACTGTAACACTGTACTCCACTCGGCATATTTGCATGAGCAAGTGGTCTATATTTAGTTTAAAGAGAGGCTATTTATTGAATGTAATATGAGGCTCAAACTTCACCGATGACGACTACAGACAATGGCTAGAAGTTGTAATTGTCTTTTATCTCTGAGCACGTTTGCCATCTCTGCCACACATGGAGCCTCTGAGGAAAATCACAGGGCTCCGATTCCATGGGGCAGCCTGCAGTGAGTGAGCTACAGCTGCACACTGCAATTTTTCACAAGGTTTTTGCTGGTAAACTTTTCCAGAATATAAAATAGCATAAAACATCACACTCATCTATTAGCTTTGAAAAATAGAAGGCACAGACATAGCAAATTAAAACTGAAATATGTGCATACATTCAAGGCCTCCAGAGGAATGGGCATGGGGGACTGCCGGGAATCAAGTCAGGTTCAGGAAAGATCTGATAGAAATTTGTGCTTTTGGGAGGAGGGAAGGGACACATGTATTGAGGAAACTTGCATTTTATTCAGAGAAAATTATATTTTTCTCCTCAATCTCTCTTCTTTTCTCCTAATGCTACGGGCATTCATTCCCCCTGCTCTGTGAGATTATCTGTTGAACAGGAATTGGCACAAGGGGTCAGTTCCTCAGCTCTTTTCTCTTGCAGTGTCTGCCTTACATTGAAGGGCTGGTCTTGGTTGGAGCAGAAGTTTGTACACTTGGTCTCTGTATGGGCTTTATCTGCCAGAGAATTTTTCTACTTTGGCTGGTTACAGAGAGGACTTGCAACTGAGATGAAGCCAGGATTTTATCCTCTCATTTTTAGGATTTCTTTTTTTTACATTACAAAAAGGACAAACTGATTTTTTTTCCCAATGTATGAAGCTTTTTATTATTGCTCATATTTCAAATCCATTTTGTGTAGGTCCACACATTTCATATGAGGATAGATCCCCTGGGTTTAAAGTGTAAAAGATGGCACAACTAGCCAAAGTAGCAGTCACAGCAACATGGAAAGCCAGAAAAGAAACAGGCTCTAGAGGCTGCATTCATAAAACAAAATGAGGTAATAAACCAAAAAAAAAAAACATTTTCAGTAGTCGGTTATTTCATTTCTGATGGCATCAGATTCCACACAGCCAAAATATATAGAAAGATGTAATATTTTGCTACATAAGGTTTTTCAGATAATAAATATAAGCACTGCTATCCTCTCTGGAATTGTTTGCTTTATTTCAGGGACCTGGGAAAAAATGTGTCCTTTCTGGAAAATATTTAAAATAGAAGCAGTTTTATCTTGTAGAGAAACTAGTAATAACCACTTTGTTTCTGAGTTTCTCAGGGCACTCTAGTGACTAGTGAATTTTGCTTTAAATCAGTAACAAAAAAATCCCTCATGTGGGAGGAGAAAAGACCTCAGGCCAGAGATGAAAGGTGTTTTACTGCATGGGTTTGACATGGACCATTGCAGTTTTTCCAAACACAGAGTTTAAAATTAGATGCCCATTTTCAACTGCTCATTTTCTTAAATGGCAATCTCTGGTTATAGGTGCAATACTTCTCAAATTCTAAACTGCTCTAAACAGTAGTTAAACAGTATCCCATTTTTAGGATGTTTGTCAGACTGACAAGATTGGAGGCAGACATTTGCAATGAGCTCACAGTATTCTGCTGTGGTTTAGGTTTTTTCCACTTGTAGTCAGGCCACAGAAAAACAAACTCCTTAGAGATATTGCTGCACATATAATGAAAAAAATGTTTATTTTCTGTCAATTTATACTGTACCCACCTGGAGTACTGCATCCCGCTCTGGAGACCTCAGGGTGTTAAATCTGAGAGGCAGAGCTATTGATCACATTTCTGGAAAGGGAAGGATTCAAAACTGTAAGGGCACCACTCAGAGGTGCTTGTGCCAGGGTGCTGTGTTCCTTGATGGTGAGGTCCAGGACTTAGGAGTCAGAGAGGCTAGAAAAGGTCTGAGGATGCCAAGGTATGCATGGGCCACTCTGGTGTCCTGCACCATCAGGAGTTTCCTCAGGCTGGCAAGCAGACTGGGGTCATCTAAGTGGAAAATGGCCTAAGTGTCATAAACCTGTTTCAGATCATCATCTGTGACAAGGGATGTGGTCTTCTAGCAAGCCAAGGTACTACGGGAACTAAAATCAGTGATGGTCCTGGCTGCCCACCTGGGTGTTCCACCTCTGCAAGGTGTAATGTGCTCCTCCAGACAGAGGTACCTGCCTTGTGCTGCTCTCTATTTTCATATAAAGTACTCACAAAAAGTACAGGCTGTCACACTCTGGAAGGTTGAATATTTTTATATATATATACATATATATATATGAAAAGAGCATCTAAGGCATTCTCTGACTAATTGGAGAGAAAGGATTTGACTGCAAATGTTTTGTAAAGGACAACCTGCCAAATGTTTACTTAATCTGTGTAAGCCCATAGTTTAGACTGGAAAAGCCATCATTTCTTCCAGGGGAAAAGTTTCTCTGTTTGGCATTAAAAGGAAAAAGAAACAAAAATAAAATTGCCTCGTAGGTCACTGAAGTTCATAATTGCTGAGTTGAGAGTTCAGATGTCATCTGTGATTGAAACACCTTCTCTCTTCTTCTGATTAAATTTACTATCGCCTGGTGCCAGGAAGTTATGACCAGAAGTGCACTGCTATCTAGGATGTCTTCATGCACCTTTTCTACAACCACAAGCCATCCAGACTTGCATTTCAACAGATCAAACCATAGAAGGCAGCAGGGCTACCCTTCTCCCCCGATAACACTAAACAGCTGATTAGTGGGGTGAAATTTACATATTCTGTATTTAATCCATAAACAGATTATGGAATACAGGCAAGTTAAAATGGCATTCTAATAGGAGAAGGAGTGCAATGGAAGGTGTCTGCACTATTCCAATCATGTCTTTATCTTGCAGCCTCTCTGACACAGTTAAAATTTGTTGGAGTATTTATAGGTAATATCAGGTCTGGATGAACAGAACCCTATTAATTAGGTTTTCCCAACAGATAAAATGTCCTCAGTGGTTTGTGCTATGTCAACATCACAACGTCGTTCTCAGCATAGGCTGTAGGAAGCAGACATTTAACCACTACCCTTATCCAAAACAATTACTTCACACACCAAGGAGTAGTGAAGGAATTGTGAAGGGTTTTCCCCCTTAGCTGTAACCAACAATATCAAGAAAGATCAAAGGAAGGCTTTTCCCCAGATGTCACACTCCATTTCCACTTCATTTCCTCTTGCTTGGTTTGATTGATGCTCCAAGCTAAGGAGAAGAGCCTTATTTTTTTTCTGAGCAGATTTTCTTTCTCAAGTGTAAACAAGCAGAGATGTGTAGGCTGGGTAGCACAGGAAGACAACAAGCTAAATTCAAATTAAGGATATCAGAACTGAGTACACCCCAGAGTCCTATGGGAATGAGAAAAGCATCAACATCTCTGAGGCTGGCCACCCACGCTGGTGGTCTGATTAAAACCCAAACAGATTGGCTATGTGTGGCAACCCTATAAATAACATGTTTCGAGTATAAACAGCTTATATCGTGTGCTCTCTCCTGGTCAGGATTTGGAGTACAGCAGTGCTCAAGCCCAGTCCTAATCCTGATGCTGCCCTGCAAGCAGGGCAAGAGGGGGGTGCCTTTCAGCAGAGCACAAAAGAGGAGGGCACTATGCAGTCACCAAGTACTAACATTTCTCTTGGATATTTGGGAAGTTGACATATCCAAGTCCATGTATGCCATCCATTTGCACAGGACATCATGTAAAATATAGTGACATTTGAGATTCTGAGGAGACACACCCTTTCCTCCTTGATGTTCAGCTGCAACTCCCTTTTACCCCTCCAATTCTCTCCCCATCCCACCAGGAGGAAGTAAGCAAGGGTCTGTGTGTGCTTAATTGTCCTCTGGTGTTAAACCACAATAATCCTTCTGGTGCTCAAAGGCTTTGAGGTAGCAACAGGTTTGGTTGGAATGTGCTAGATCAAATTTAGAGTCTTGTGCTCCTTAGTGGCTGCTTTTGGTTTTACTGCTTGTCAAAGTCTTTTCTGCTCCTCACCCCCTCAGTGGGGTGGTTGGGGCCACGCAAGCGCTGGGAGGGGACACAGCCAGGCCAGCTGACCCCAACTGACCAAAGGGATATTCCATAGAGTATGGAAGCACCATATAAGGCTGAGAGAAGAGCAAGGAAGGGGAGGTGACATTCAGAGTGATGGTGTTTGTCTTCCCAAGTCACCGTTAAGTGTGGTGGAGCCCAGATTTTCTGGAGATGGCTGAGCACCTGCCTGCCCATGGGAAGGGGTGAATGTATTCATTGTTTGGCTTTGCTTGCATGCACAGCTTTTGATTTACCTATTAAACTGTCTCTATCTCAAACCTCGAGATTTTTCACTTTTACCCTTCTGATTCTCCCTCCCATCCCACCACGGGGGAGCGAGTGAGCGGCTCTGTGGGGCTTGGTTGCCAGCTGGGGTTAAACCACAACACTATTTTTGTCAAATAGCCTATTCCGTGCTCACAAATTATAGCTGGAGGAAGCAAAGAGCCTGCTGCCAGCCCGGTGATCAGTACACACCTCCAGGGACTGAAAATTCAAGTTCACAGTTCCCTCCAGCTGAGATGATTCTGCCTTATGCTCCTCACAGCCTTATCCTTATTCCACACAGCCCTCTTGGCACTCCTGCTTGGGTCCAGCTCAGGACTGGTGGCTGCTCAGAGGAAGAACAGGCAGTGATGAATCTGTGTCTCTGAGCCCATTGCACAAGACTCTTGTTGAGACAACAGAGCAGGACACCAATACCTCTCAAGAAAAGTAATTCTGCCTTATTGACAGCACCAAGTGTAGCTGCAAGAATAACCACTAAATAATGCAGAATATAATAATAATATCATTTAAATAGGAAAAAAACATTAACATAGAGGAATTCAGTTTAGCTTATGTGCTACCTGGTGGCTGAAGGACAAGAAAAGGGAAAATGTGCATTAGATCATAACAATGATGGTAGTTTTCCCTAATAAAATGCATTACTGTCATCAGAACCACTTGATATATTTACAACCAAGTCTCCATCGTCCCTTTGCATCTGCTGTGACTTAATTATGATGGTAGCACCAGCCTGTTAATATTGTTTGGAGCTGGCTTAATCTGCCTTCCATAATTTAGGCAAATTACAGGAGATGAGAAGGGCTGAACGAGTAACCTTATTAGCAGAGAGACCTTCTCCAGGATGCAGGCCGGATGAAGGTTAAAAGAAAAAGATTACAGCAAAACCAAAAGAAAGCTAAATAGTTCAGGCTGAAACTTTCATTTTACATGGCTTCTCTCATAACAAAATTTAATTTACTTGATCCCATGTTATAATCAATATTTTTATAACTTTATTTTTTCTATTTTTGTTTTTGGTCTTCAGGTCAGTACTTTGTTGACAGCATAATATATGAACCTTGTTCAATGGCCATTATTTGTGTTTATGGTATTGTAGATCATCCTTACACAAAGGAATAGAATAAAAAATCATGTTTCTGAAAATTACAATGTCCACATTATAGCTTTTCCCCCCTTAAAAAAAAAAAAGTAATTGTGGAAGCTTTTAAGCTTTTGCTTCTTTGTCTCTCATGGGTGTAAATACAAAGTCATCTCATTAAAATGTATGAAATTACCCTGGCATAAAATTAATATAGGACGAGATTTGGTCCCACACTTTTTTGTATGGATTCTGAAGTATCAAAACTGTCTCTGCTAGATCAGGAGCTGCATTCATGTAATTCAGGAAAGGATGGGGTCTAATGCACTCTGATTACCCCTGTATCAATTTTCACTGGCAGCACTAGTCTATACTATTGAATAAGTTATTATGCTTTGATTGATTTTTCTTTCTTCAGGCATGAATTTTATATTTGAGGCAATTCTTGTGAAAGAAGGAAAACTGATGCGACAAAACAGGAACCCCAACTTTTCAACACAAAAATTTTTTTGATAATTCTCATGGAACAAAATTTGGTAGTAACCTGTTGTTCTATACTTGACATCTAATAAAGACCAGGCAATTTTTCTCCTAGAGGGTTGATTTTTGTTCCAACTGCTTTGTTTTTTCTCTGCCCTCCTCACAACTGGGATGGATTATGGATGTTCTCAGGAGAACTGACTGAAAACACACTGAAGACTGTGACAATGACCTCCATGAGAGCAGCCTTTCTTGGATCAGCCAAAGCTGAAGTTTGCGTGGCTTTTAAGTCTGCTGGTTCCAGTTCTTCCCAGATTTCAGCATGAGGTAGACAAATGTGCTTAAAGCCTCCTCTCTTGGATGTGTATTTAATTTGAGGCAGGCAATGGAATATGGGCACCCTAAATGACAACCAGGGCCAAAACCTCTTAAAACTGCATGTTTCAGTTAGTGTTTGATAGTCCCTCAAAACTGCCCCAGAATTCCTCAGACTGTTCAGAACTTTCTCTCTACCTCTGTCTTATCTCTGATTTTACTAGATGTGAGCAATATTTAACCCTACCACCTGTATGGAAACTTGATTTATTAGCTTAGCAAAATGAAAGCTTGGAAGATACAAGGCAGCTCACCCACAAGGAGGCAATTACTGTGGAGGGAATGGAGATGGAGGGCAATATTATCATGAGAATAAATGAATCAAAGGAGGAAAAAAGATGTTCATGGCTGCCCTGACCTTGCCAATGATGACAGCTGCTCTCTCTGTTGCTACCACTATGGATGAATTCAAAGTAGAGAGGCTGTTATGCTGTGGGGGACCTTATAGCAAGCACAAGGCAGTAGGAATAAAAACAGCACAAAAAGTAACAAAACTATTTGTGAACATCTAGAAGGGAATGAAGCAGCAGGTAACTACAGACTTGTATTTGGCATGTCACATCAGAGCAAACTAATGCTGTTTGTGACTGGCCAGGGTGCCTGGATTGGGGAAGAAGCAGCAGGTACCATTTGTCCAGCCTTTACAAGGGTTGGGTTTTTTTGGATGCCACCTTGCACAACATCATCAAAAGTAGAAGAGAGGTCTTGAATGAGCCCTTCAAGTGTGAGCCTCAGAAGAGCCACCCAGCCAGCATTAAACAGCAGCTCAATGTTTAACTGGGAGAGAAAACATCTTGCTCCCTGCCATGCCTTTCACTGGAACCCCTCATTTTCCTCTCATGTTCCTGTGTTACAGGGTGTTACTGGTTAGCAGAAGAGAATATTTCATAGAATCTTAGAATGGTTCAGGTTAGAAGGAACCTTAAAGATCATCTAGTTCCACATTCCCCTCGTCAATTTAAAGCCAAGAAATGTCAGAATTCTATCATCAATCCCCTCTCCACCCACAGCATGCGCAGCCCTAGGAGTCCTTCTTTTCTCAGAGAAAACAGACAACCCAGTCAGATCCTACAAAACTCCTGGCCACTGGACTGTAGAGATAACCTCATTCACTCCTACACATAAGCAAGAAGAAACTTAAGGCAATTGCAGTTGACAACTTGTTTATCAGTTTTGGGAGAAATAACAAATAAAGTTTCAAGTCTATCAAAAACACAGTGTTATGAGGAAGTTAATTATTACACATAAAGATGTTAATAGATAGATAAGGATAAACCATGATGGTGCCCTTCATGCAACCAGCATAAAAATCCTTGACACAGTAAGACTAGTAATAGACTACATGGGATTATTATGGGATTATTTTGCTAATTCTGACCTTGTGTCATGGTACATTTATCAATTTTTGTATTGTGGAAATAAGAGAATAAGTTCCCTTTAGTTTTATTTTTCAAGTCCTTATTCTGTTTCAGAGAGGTTTTTCATCATAAGACTTTAAAGTCAGTCTGTTTTGGGAGGGTTGCATATACTCATAATGGACACATGTAATTTACTTGATACCAAAGAGACAAAGACAGATATGCTGTGTTTATTCAGAAATAAGACCTTTCTTTAATGATTCATTGCCTGTCCTGAATAAATAATCTTGCATATATAATTTGTTTCAAGATGGATGAGCTTTTGCACCAATATTAAAGATAGTTAAGAACACCCTCCACAATATAAATCACCCAGTTGCTGTGAGGGATGTCACCTTGTATGACAAAATGGGAGCTTAGGAAATTAGAAAGGAGATTAATGTCATGTTCTGATGCTCTTGCATAGAAGTTATATATAGTTTGAATCTCTACTGCTTATCTTTCCATAGCTGAGGTAAATTGGTTTATGGAACTTCCAGATGCACATAAGGAAAGATTAGATGCAATAAACATTTAAATTAATCTGTCTACTAAGTGTGTCCAAAATCAATACCAGGATGTAGATTTTTAGTGTTTTGAGCTTAATTCCTCACTAATGAGAGGTCATTTTTCACTTATTGGAGTTTTTCTGGAAGGCAATTGTCTTCCATCTCATCTGATCACAGCAAATGACCTTCCTCTTTGAAGATAACCTGAGTTTATTTGATTTAAATTCAAAATTATCTCCTAACAAGGATCACTGACAAGCACTGAAATTCTCTGGAAAGGGAGACCCCAGTGTGGCAGCCAGTGACTCCATTCGATGTATGGCTGCACTGGCTGCTGTGTGAGGATGTGAACATGCTCTGCTTTGAGCTGGCCAGAACACCCTGACCCAGCTTTTGCTGTCATCTGGGCTGGATCTGGAGGCTCAGAGCACAAGTTCATTGCTCTGGGGCAGCCACCATCATGTAAGCATGGTCACTTTCTGGGCGCATTGTAAAACTACTGGGAAGACATCCATGGTTCCTTCTCTGAAGTTCTAAAGCCAAGGAAGGCCAAGAAACCTGACCAGTTTTAAAGGCTAAAAGTTAAAATACTGTGTCAAAAGATATCATCCTCCGGACTTTGCCTTTGTAATTACAGTCTGCTTCTTAAATACATCTGAGCTGCTTTCCAGCACAACATACTGTGTTATCTGCCAGATGCTTCTCTTGGGAGACAGAACAATCTCTAACATAAGGGAAAGAGTTCATTTTCCATAACAGTTTTGAATTTCAATCCTTAGATAGATTTAAATTAAAATAAATTCATCAAATTCCCATAAAAAACATATTGAGTCAAAAGCTTGCAAATTCTCTGCCGGGATTTCTTCATGGTGAAATGGACTGGTCTGCTGAGTAAGTCCAATTGTAATGGGACATGGTTCAATCTGGCAGCCAAAGCCTAGAAGGCTGCTTTAAATTAGGAATTATTTTGGAATTAGGAAACTCCCGCCTTATCAGATCTGCTTGAATCTGTAGTTTAAAATAAATTGGGTCATTAGAATGTGTAGTGTGGTTAATGCTAATGAGCTGGTCGGTTGAATTACATAAGAAAAACAGCTCTAATCATTGGAGGGTAGGAAATTTTGTCGTGTTGGGGTTTTTGTTTAGTTTTTTATTAGATTTTTAATTAGTATCAGTGATGATGCTAATGTTCTCTGAGCTAAATTTCTTCTTATAGTACATATACTCGTTATCATGTCTGGTGATACAACCTTGAAAGCGTTAAGGAGAAAAAAACTAAAACCACACTGAAAAGCTGTGACAGATGCTGATTTTCTGATACACATTCTCTCTCACCTCTCTTCCTTGTCTGATGGAAAGTAATACACAAAGACTTTCCAAGCTCAGAAAAGAAAGAAAAGCCATAGAGGTATGAACTAACACCCTGGTCTATTCTTAAATTGAGAGAGCGTTAAATGTCATCAGGGAGGGCCAAGTGTATTTACAGCAGCGAGCCTAAGCTCTTCACTGTTCGCCTTTATTACCTCATACCCTGTGTAGCGAAGGTCCTTTGGGTTATAACTTACTGTCAGATGATTACTAGAAAAATAAATTAGTAGAAATGATGAACATATCTAAAAACTTTAGTAACAAGCTACCTGATGTCCAGAAGACACCTTTGCCAGCCAGCTGGTATGTCTCTGATGAGGTTCATCAAAAGTGTATTTTTACTAGACCCTGATAAAGGTTGTAAAGCAAATGCAGGCCTGTGGAGTATCAGATATTGATAAACTGGATCAGTCATATAGAGTCACCTGCTTCACTTAATAAATCAGGCCCAGGTGAGAAGATACACGGAAGCACCTAGGATAAGCCGTACTTGGGAGTGGATTGGGAAAAGATAACTCACCATGAACCCTTCTGAATCAAAATCATCCAGTGGGCCGTTTGAAGAAGACTAGTGAATGTGAGCAGAGAGGTGACCTCACCTGGAAACAGGAAACCAGCACTTGAGAGTCATCTGGCACTGGTGTTCACTGCAGAAGTTAAACTATTTAACCTAACTGATACTTTAGTTTTCCTTTAAAAGGTGTATGAATCTATTAAAATATATTCACAAAAGCAATCATCTAAAATATCTCAGCAAAACCTTCTCTGGTTTGCAGTCAGTCCACCTGGTTCTCCTCCTGTGAGGGTGATCTCTGTCTTGTAGTTCCTGCCCCAGAACTGCAATTCATGCCCCAGAGATGTGGGCCAGCGCATGGCACTGAACCCACAGAGCTCTGGCTGTAGTCACAGTCAGTCTGGATACAGACAGTGATACCTGAGATTCCCCCAAAAAACCAAAATTTGCAGAACTTGTGACAAGCTCAACCTTAGACACCTCTATACCCATAGAATCATGGAATCATGGAATCATGGAGTCATGGAATCATGGAATCACAGAGTGGTTTGGGGTGAAAGGGGCCTTAAAGATCATTGCATTCCAACCCTCCTGCCATGGGTAGGAACACCTTCCACTAGACCAGGTTGTTCAAAGCTCCATCCAACCTGGCCTTGAGCACTTCCAGGTATGGTGCAGCCACAAATTCTCTCAGCAACCTGTTCCAGTGCCTCACCACCCCTCACAATCATTTCCTGATAATATTTAACGTAAACCTACCCTCTTTCAGTATGAAGCTTTCCTCCTTGTCCTGTCCCTCCAGGCTCTTGTAAAAAGTCCCTCTCCATCTTTCCTGTAGGCTCCTTCAGGTAGTGGAAATCTGCAATTAGGTGACCCTGGGGACTTCTCTTCTCCAGACTGAACAATCCCAATTTTCTCAGCCTTTCCTCTCCTCACTGGAGAGGTGCTCCAGTTTTCTAATCATCTTTGTGGCCTCCTCTAGACTTGCTCCCACAGGTTGAGGTCCTTCCTGTGCTGGGACTCCAGAGCTGGATGCAGGACTGCAGGTGGGATCTCACCAGAACAGAGCAGAGGGGCACAATCCCCTCCCTCACCTGCTGCCCACAGGGCTTTGGATGCAGCCCAGGACACAATTGGCTTTTTGGGCTGCAAGCACACATTGCTGGGTCATGTTCAGCCTCTCATCCACAATTACTGGTCTCATCTCTAAATGTAGCATTGTCGTAAAAACGAGACAACTCACTTTTTGCTGTGGAAAACAAGTAAAAGGTTTATTGGACAACAAAAGCCAAATCTGAAATCCTCAAAAACAGAAAAGCGAAACTAAAAATAAGTCCGGGCGCGAGAATCGGTCACCCAGGCAGCTGCATGGCTGCCCGCAGCAAGGAGCTGTACAGCGCCGAGGCGAACCTGGGATGGAGAGGTTCAAAAGGAAAATAAGTGCTCTCCGTTAGAGAGTATACGGCCGATGGCTCGACACCGGGCTTCTCCACCACTGGCTGCTCAAGCACAAGGGCTAAGAGTGAGGGCGAAAAAGCAAAGCTCCTGCCATCGAGGGCCCTTTTATAGAGTGTTGGCTCCTCCCCTGACCGCCCCTGTCCAGCCTCCGTGGTCCAGTGGGATTGGTGGGGTTATCCCATGAGGTAATCTTTCCCTGCCAATCTGCTCTTGTGTCTAGGGGATGATGTTATTAATAGTCTAAAGGCGGGAAAGTCCCTCATTAAAATTCTGGTTGCCATGGAGCCCAGTTACAGGGGTGTCAGTGAGGAGCTATTTTTAGCGTGTGGCAGTTAAGAAATTCGGTGGAGTTGATTTTATTTGAAGTCTTGCACAACTTAGTTTTCCAATAAAACATGAATTGTACAGAATAAAAACAACCGTTTTTCTTAAAACTGTTACATATTTAAGTACACAGAGAATCATGTAACTCTTACATCTATAAAACTCTTGCATCCTTTATATTTAACTTTTAAAACTTCATGAACCACTTAAGATCTAAAGTGGGGAGAAAGGCCACTCCAAGGGAATGCTCGGGTTCAGCTACTGGCAGGATGGAGTGGTCTTAATAAAACATTAAAACTTTTCTAAATGGGATAGTGGTCACTCCAAGGGTATGCTCGGGGTCAGCTTTGGAGGTATGGAGTGACCTTTGAGATTCCAGCATCTAAGTTAGCAGCTAATAAACAATAACAACTTTATTTCTTAAAACTTGGAATTTTAAGAATGGTGTACTGACAGATGCAAAAGTCAACTTCTTGATGTCATATATGACAAGCATCATAAAGCTGTTAAAATCTGCAGACTTCACACACTAAAAACATGAAGCATTAACAGTATGTGCCAAGTAGAACATGAATGGTTATATTTCTATATGTGTTGGCCACACATCCCTTAAAGCTTTCTGTCAGAAGGGCATTAGGTGAATACTGAATATCCCAAGAGTTAAGGGCTGACCCTGTTCGTATTTATTTGACCTTTGCTTTGCTGCAGGGGGGTGTGAACCTTTCATGCTCCAGAGCTGAGAGCAGCAGTCCCATCTGTTAAAGCAGCTCCACAACTACTGTTGTATAGACAGAAAAATAATGTCTGGTTTTGGTATGGACCCATTACTGAGTGCCAACAAAATCTCTAGGACCCTATCCATTTAACAACTGAACCACCAGTGAGAGTCTCATCGTATTCCAGATCGTAGGCTTTGATTCAGAATAGCTTTTATATTTATATAAAATGTATTTAAAGTATTCCAACTCTTTAGTAGATCACAATACATAACAGAATAGATGCAACATTTTATGCAGTGTTTTGGTTTTAATACTTCGAACTAAAGAGTGAGGGTTAGGAACTGATCACCAAAGGAACTATGTGTTTTAAAAAGTGTTTTCTATACATCACATTTGCTGTAGGAAGGATAGATGTATGCATAGTTTCACTGAAATAGAATGTGCAGTGATATATTTCTTCATTTCAGTCAAATTTAGATGTCTAGCCTGCCATTATAGATGATTAGATAGCTAAATTTACTGCTCTGAAGTTATTCTTAATAACCCCATTGCTCTCAACCTGCTTCTTAAGCTCCAGAAGGGAAATTGATATTGTGGGTAATTATTTTCAGCAGTTCTGAATACAACAAAACTGCACACATTGGAATCACATGTATGCCTGTTCATAAAAACACACCCCTCCCACTGCTACAGAACAATAGGCATTTTTTAAAAATGTAAATCCCTCCTGGTTTATCCATATATCATAGATAATATGTGTGTCTGCAATGGATGATAGATGGAATAATGTCTTACTTTTCTCAGCAATTGCTTTGCTCACTTATCTTTAGAACACAGCTCCTGCTAACCAAAGGACAGGACTCCTACTTCCCTCCATGACCATTTAAAAGTAATACCCTCACACTATCTGTCATCTTCATTGCAGTGTGGTTGATAAATGAATAGACACTGAAGGCTCATTTCTGGCTTGGAATTTGACCATGAAATGGAAATTGCAGGTGTAATGTTTGAAGTCTACAGCAGGACATGCCTCACAAGCTCCCTCTGCAAAGGGGCCTGGACTGCTCTGTCCAGGGGGCTACTCCCAAGGAGGGATGAGTCACCAGAAGTCAGACTTAATTACCTTGCTCATTGTTTGGGTCTTGGAAGTCTTCAGTTTAGATTCTACTAAGCTTGTTGCAGGTGTCTCAGAGATGAGGCTCAAAAGCAGCTTGTGGACGAGGACACAGCATTTTTCTTTCCTTAACACCACACATGAGAGCCTCACCCACACTGACCACTCTTTATCCTGTCAGAGATGCCTAAAGGGACATGGTAAAGCATAACCCACACTCCTCTATTTACTCTGCTGTTCTCAGCCAAGAGGTGGTGACAGGGAGTGCCAAAGTCCCCATTGTTACTGTGAAAAGGAAAAACAGAAATTAGGACATACAGCCTGAAAAAACAGAATAAAATAAAACCACAAAAAGACCCCCTCCTACTACAATAAATAACATTATTTTATCTAAATTTGACATTCTTCTGTTAATCAAGTAAAGCTTATTAATGGATGGGTTCAAAAAAGGCATCTTTGGCCTGAATTCATCCTTTCGGACATTAGTGCCTCACATTTAGCTCATCTGTCTCAAGGTGGTTTGGGAGCGCTTTTGATATTTAAAGGTACTTCTTCTCCTAAGCCAAACTTACCTGAATGGTAGTTTGTTCCCCTAATTATTTTACACTGAATGTAGATGACAGTTTTTCAGAGAGAAATATGAAATAAATCCCATCTTTGGGGCCCTGGCCCACTGGAAATGAATCAACAATGGACAAATCAATGCTATTAAAATAATTTTAATTTCCAGCCTTAATAACTCTTGAAGGTGACAGAGAAGAGTTGTACAAACTTAGAACTTTTCTACTTGAAATGATGAAGGTGCCCAAATGACATATATCATGTAAGGCACATATTTTCCTGGAGTGTTTTTTTTTCCTGTACATGCCTAAGAAAAATATTTCAAGCTCCTACCTCTCCTCAGTACTAAATCAGAGTTTGATAGTAGATATATTGTTATTTTGCATGAGTAGATGATGCATTAATTTATAAGTCTTTAGAATAATGCTGTTTAGCACCTTGGTATAAGATGAAAGAATATGGCCATTACTTATTCCTAGTAAAAAACACCAGGCATACAATTTACGCAAAGAGAGCAATATCTGGCACTATCATTGTTGCTGGGAATAGAAGGAATCGCACAAGGTATCCCCATTATCCTATCAGCCTAATTTGGCTAAGCTCATTTTAATGGAGCACAGAAATGCGGCTGCCTGATCATCCTCTCATCCTGGGAACATATTGTAATTAACTGCCTGAGCAGCTGCATGGCAGCAGGAGAAGGCTCTAAATGATGTGACTCTGTTGATATTACCTGTGCTAAAATGATTTTGGAGATTGGAAGGGAAGAGCTGATTGCCTTTTACAGCAGTGTCTAAAGCCTAAATGAGTTCTGACACCTGAAGGAAGGAGAAATAACCTGCAGACTTCACATCAGCACTCTGTAAAATGCATTTGGAAGCTTGATCACCATGACCTCACCCTCACAATTATTTCAGCCCCTCCAGTTATTGTCACATATTTGATCCTCAATTTTGTTTTAATTGATACTGTGAATGTTAACATAAACTTGATGGCAAAGGAACAACAATTCACTGTGTAAGGCAATTTCTTCATTAGCACAAGGAACCAAGATACTACCAATGACCCTGCTCGTGAGTAAACAGCAATAGTACGTTGAAAATCTGCCAAAAAATGTGCTTGGGGAAACTATTACAACACTTTATTAAATGGAAGAAAATGGAGTCAGTCTGGCAGACAGCTATAGTTTGTAGGGCAAGGATGGGGCAAGACCTGAATAATACATTTAAGGTATTAATAGCAATGGTTAAAACACTGTCTTTTGTAGGACAACATAATGGTAGTGCAAAGCTGGGTGTTATCTTTGTTTCTAATCTGTGAGATTAAGACAAATGTTGGTCATCATGGTGAATTATCATGAACTACAGCTGTGAGTCAAAAGGCTAATTGAAAACTTCTGCATCTTCTCCAGGCTGAACAACCCTGAATGTCTCAGCCTGTTTCCATAACTCTGTGTCTGGTTCAAGTCACTTATGCCACCAAAACAATCAGCAACCTGGTCTAGTGGAAGGTGTCCCTATCCATGGAAGGGGGGTTGGAACTAAATGATCTTTAGGGTACTTTCCAACCCAGCCCATTCTATAATTGTTACCAGAGGTATGTGCTTCACCTGTCCTTCTGGCTGCTAGAAGCAGGGAGAGTCACCTGAGAGTGCCAAGGGTGTGCTTCCAAGCACATAATCAAGAGAACACTGTGGGACCTCCAAGAAAGAGTACGGGAGAGAGTGTGATCTGGTTAAACATCTCCATCTTTGAGAAGCTCTGCAGATGTCACTCTGCAGCTGTTTGGGGAGCTAATCCAGTGCAGAGGCTGCCAATAGGACACAGAGCTCTGAGAGATCCTGGAGCACGAGCACAGCGGCTGCTGCTTAGTAAGGCTTGTGATCTCATGAACATTTTTTGGCTTCCTTCTGTCTGTAAAAACGTGACATGTTTGCAACTCGCATTTATAGACAGACTTCACAACCACGTCTCGGTTAACTACGGCTTCCCTCTGCTTGTTTGCAAAAATCACGTGATGAGTCTTGTTTAAGAACATAAGGTCCCCTGTGAAGAAAACATTTCTCACAAGCTAGTTGTGCATTGTTCAACACAGAAGCTTCTGGGCCTTATTAGTGTTGTTATTTGTATTTCAGGGAGCACCACAGAGATTTGAGAAAAGTTATTTTCTTGTCTGGAAGAAGGGGTTTCCCCATGAAGAGTTGCTTCAGGGACATTAAAATCACAAATAAAAATGGCACAGCACAAATCACAGAATGGCATTCTGACATGAGTATGGGGGAATACAAATTACAGCCACAGCAGTACTAAGTACGAAATATCAGCATAAATATTTGTCTGTTCCATCTGTAAATTCTAACAGAGATTTAGACACAGAATTGCTTATATTACCAAAGCATTTGTTCTAATAATATGGATTTTTATATTTCTACTGTTATGAGGAGTATTAATTCTTCATTTGAAGTACATTTGTCTTCATCATTCACAGTATCCCTTTCATTTACACTCAAAACTCTGCCAGAAACATGCTGTATTCATTCCACCGATTCTGATCTAAACTACCCTCTTGGGTGAGAAATGCAAAATACATTTATTGTGCTTTAATTAGACCTCTAGCAAATCCTTAGCAAATGGCAATTTTGACCAGAAGACAAGAGAGCTATTTCCTTTAGATTCTCCCTACCCTGATAGCAGGATGACAGAAGGAGCTAGGAGTTAATAGGAAACATTAACCAAAATTTGCCCTTGCAGCAGCCAGCAGTTCAGCTGCCATTTCATATTTCTTCCGTGACATCACACGTACTTCCAGACTTTAACATTTGTCCATGGCCTTCAGGGAGTGCACAGCTCAGTAATAGGATGAACTGCTTTTAAAAGATTGTTCTAATACCATCAGGGCTGACACAGCACTGATGTCAGTGGAGGTAAGGGAGAGTGCTGAACTCCTCACCTCTGTTCCTATCACAGGGAGGATGAAAAACGAACACCCTGATGCTGCCAGCATTGCAAGCTGTCTGCAGCTGCCCACAGGCAGCAGTCAGGATCAAAGGGTGGGGGGTGCCAGGGCCCCACAGTGCTCAGGTTTGAGTGCTGTGATGGGGCAGTAACAATGGGGTCTATTGAGGTGGGGAGAAGAAGGGGCAGAGAAATTTCAGTCTTGCTTTTTTTCCAGGAGACCTAGATCTGGCCATCAGCTTACAAATGCAGTTGTGCTCTCTAGGGGTTCAGGTGCTTTAAGACATTATTAATCAGAGCATTGGATCACCCCAGTAGTCCTTTACGTACTGGCTGGCCTTTGACAGGTTAGAGAAACACCCAATTTCTCAGTCACAACATTCTTTGTCCTCAGAAAGGGGCACTAGCGCATGGGGAAAACAGTGACTAAGACATCATTGAGATAAAAATTCCCTCCCAGGCCTGCCCTTTGACTGCCCACTGGCTTGGGGTGAGTCCCTGTGGTTTATCTTCTTTCTCTTAGAAGCTTAATCTATTCAGTGCCAATCTTTTAGGGCAGGAGCACCTTCTGAAATGGGTTGGTCTAACATCAAAGGTGACTGATGTCCCCCAGTTCAACTGCAGTGTATAAATAGTAAGAAGGAGGTCAGTGGGCTGCAGAGAGCAAAAGCTGTGTGCTTTGCATTTTTTGACCTTTCTAAACTGTAAACTTACAAATATTAGAAGGAAAGGATCCAAATGTACAAAGGAGGAGGAGGAGGAGAAAGGGAGGGAAACCATGTACTAATGGCTTATGAAAAATCACTTGGCAATTCATCATCTGCCTTCTTTGAAATAAAAAGCCAATATAAAGGAGTCAAGAGCAATTATGTCCCAGCCTATGAAATGTCTTAGGCTACCCTCAAGCCTTCATTTTTTAGCTGATGAAATGTCTTGGGCTCTGCTCAAGTCTTCACTTTTGAGTTTATGTTTTGCACTTGGTGTGTTTTGTCTCTCTTGCGAATAATGGACTCTATCATCATGATCAGGTATTACTTTCGTTGTGGTACTTATACTCTTGAAAGTTTGAAAGTTCAGGATATGGTTGAAAAGTGACCTGATTATAGTTGTAGAATATACAGGGTTTTAAGGAGTTCTTTCATGTGCCTAATGAAGACATAATTGGGATAAGAGGGCCAAAAGCTGAAACTTAAAAAAATCCATCCTGGAAAGCTTGTATTTTTTTTTTTTTCCAAAAAACAGCTGCAGAAATTTCTGCTGGAGCCAAGAGAAATTGTTGATAACTCTCTGTTTCGCTCTCTCTCTGGGCTTTTCAAACAAATCTGAGTGTGTTTCCCAGCAGCCCAGTGGCCTTGGCGTTATTCAGCATAGCAGGGTGGAATATTGCTATCTTGGCAAGTAACATAGAGAAGTCATGGAAAAAGATGAATCCTGCCTTAATAAAAAGACCAAACAGCTGCCTGTAGGGTATTAATTTATTTGGACAGCAGTTCTGTCCTATCCTCCTGGAGTTAAACACTCTGTGAACACCACAAGGGGAGCTCTCTGCCTTGCAGAGCTCACCGGTTAAGTGTAAGATGGGATACAACAGACAGGCCAGGAGAGAAAGGAAACCACCACTGGTGAAAGTGATAAATCCAGTGGTTTCAGGAGAGGAAGGACACAAGCCCTGATCACAGAGCAAACAGGTGTTTGAGGTAAAGATTTCAGAAGGGAATCATAACAGTCATTTCAGACTGGTCTGGGGTTTTTTTCTGACTAATGCCAGGGAAAACCAGAGAAGGCACAGAGGAGCTCATTTGAAGGCAGAAAGCAAGCAACCAAGCTGATGCCAAGGCCCAGCTGAGGAAAAGGAAGATAATGAAGGCAAGGAGACAAAACTGTAAGCTGTGAAATATTTTCAATACATTTCTCTTGGCTGTACTGTAGGCCAGTGAACAGCAACAACAGTTGGAAGAGAAGGTGGATTTCATGAGCAGTGGTGTTTTGAAAGGGCAGGAAAGGGGAAAATGCCCACATTATAACAAAGAAATTGATGGTGTCACCACAGTGACAAAGCCAAGAGATGGGGCAGGCAACAGGGCAGAATTAGGGCCAGATTCAGGGTCCTGGTGAGATTACAAATGCCCAAAGGGAATACAGAAGGCAGGCTGAGATGCTGGTAAGAGATTCATTGTGGTGTATTCTTTGTGTACTGCCCAGAACAGGATTTTTTCTCAAAATGCCTGACAAAACAGATTTGCTCTTTTTGATGTTTTTGTAATATATTCTTCATAATTCTTTCAGCCAGCCAGCTGATCCAGCCTCTGCCAGCCACGTGGGCTGTGGGCTCATCGCAGCAAGCAAATGCAACTCTATTGATTTAAAGATGTACGAGTCTCCTGCTAGCAAATCATTGTACTCAATGGTTTCTTCATTGCATTTAATCATGGGAGTAGGTGTTCCATTATATTCAAAAGACATTTTTTCCTTTTTTAGGAGACTTATGGAATAGCACATAACAGATGCATGGAGAGAGGCATCTTTAAGCAGGTCTACAGAATGGAAGCAGACTTTAATGACAAGAAAGGTCAGTCTGGCAGATCCTTTTCATGCACAAGGGCACCATGCACTTTCCAAATACTAAACTGTCACTATAGTAGTACTCAGGACCAAACAAAACCTGCCTTTTCTCTCTCCTACAACTAGGTTTATTAGCCCAGTGAGAGCCCTCACCTGCCTTCCTCAGAGTAGAGTCAGGTTGTTGTTTTTCTGTTCCTCTCCTGGTCTCAGAAATCATGAACTGTGAGTTGTGGATCCAGAGGGATGGAGTGCATGCTCTTGGAGTACAATACCTGGGGACAGGAGTGACAGAGACTCGAAACCCCCCACATCAGGAAAGGTTAAATTCCTGCTTTTTAAGTACTGACTTCTTCCCTGCCATGGGTTTGAACATCTGTGGTCTGCCAACCCTACAGATCTGTGCATGGCAGTGGGCTCCTGCAAATACAGCACCACAGGCCAAGTTCTCCAGGCTTTTGGGTGGTATTAGACATTGGTGCCCAAATCTGAATGTCAAGAGATCTTGAGGGTGACATGGACACCAACCTGATCTGAATGGGCAGCAGCAGAGAGGTACAATGTCTGTGTTTATGTGGAACTCTGGGGCTGACCAAAGGCACACATAGACAGTGGACAGTAAGGAGAGTATCGAGAGAATGGCTGCTTTGAAGCAGTTGTCTGAGCTGTTGGCACCCAAATTTTGCAGAACATTAGTCTAAATTCAGTCTTAATTTAGGTGACTTCAATCTCGCCTTCACCGAAATTACATGGAATTGAATTTTGTCCTGCACTTATCTGTGCAGTAAGCTCTTCAGGTACACCTCAGCCTTAGGTTGGTATCAAAACACATTTATCATCCCCCTATATTTTCATTAGTTTGTGACTGTGCCTTTCTAACCTGATACACTGCTTCCATTAGTCCAGACACAGAAAGAGCTGATCTGACAGAAGGGCCCTTGCCTATCTTATTTATCTTTTTCAATCCTTTTTTTTATAATTTCTAGATCATATACTTAGAATAAGTTTGGAAGATAACAATTTGAATCAGTTCTCTCTTAGCCTATAGTTATTTTTAGCTAGGTCTCAGTGTAATTGTGGCAAAGAACCTCAGTCTTGATCAAATCTGTTTGCTCTTCTCCCTCTGTTTCTCCAAAACAGTAATTGAATTGTTGTAGAAGTCTAGTGAAAATAGCATTTTCCCTTTTCAAGCATCAAAGGTCTTCGCAAGTATTTATTGATTGCTGTCTCTTGTGAATCCTCTTTGAAGCAGGTACGGTCTGTTGCACCTGTTTAACCAGTGGATAAACAAGCCATTGAGCTTGAATGATGTACAAGTGTAGATATTTTCATTAAAGCCCTTCTTTCACACCAAGCTCTGATAGGAAACGTCATCCTTCCCTCGCAAGCCTGGACATTGACTCAACAGCTCAAGAGTTTTAGTTCAGCACACTGGAGCTGAGTGCAGAGCACTGGGCTCTTCCTCTGACCTGCCCATGCTGCCATGGGGCTGTCAGGAAATTGCTGCTGGGAAGGTTTCCTGGATGCTGCTGGCACTCAGCCTGTGCCTGGGACAATCTGCAGAACATGGCACAGCCCAGAGGATGCACAAGAAAGCTTCCAGCCAAAGTAAGTGATGGCAGACACATCCCTCTGTATTCCCAAGGAGCTGAGGTCCCACTTTCCTTTTGATCTCCCTCATCTCCTCCAGTGGAAAAATTTCCAGACACCACGTGCTTATTCAGGAGCTTTCAAAGGGCAATGAAACATTTCGGCCTTTACGCAACTGATTTTTTTTTTTTCAGAATGGCTTGCAATGATTACTTTTGAACATATTTGACATCAAACTTTACCTCCCTACCAGGCATGCACAACTGAAGGGGACCTGCCATCTTCTCCACCTGGATCCACGTTCCCTGGATGGAGGCACACTGTCACGGATGCATTCTGGTATCATATGTGCATGTGAAATAAATTCGGTTCTTTTGCTTTCCCCCAGTAAAATAAATTTCTGGCTTATCCTTTGCTTTGCCTGCTTCATTTTGTATTTCTTTTTCTCAGGCATGGAAAACCAGAATTCCCATGCTATTCCAGATAAAGTCTCTGACAGTCTTGTATTTCCTTATGTCCAGTTATCTCACGGCTCTACAAATACCCAGTTTAGTAATCTTAAGTAATAATTTCTTACATGTCAAGAGAAAAATGCACTGTTGACTAATTTAGAAAATTTCCTATCCTATCAAAGAAGACTACAGATTATTCTGAGGATAAGTCTTTTTAACAAGGACTTGTAACATATTAATTCATTTCTCTGTATATTTTCCTTAATAATTTCTTCTAAAGTCTTAGGTATAACTGGCATCACACTAATTGGGTTTTAATTATCCATGGGGGTTTTTTTACCTGCTTGGTAAGTCTTCTCCAGTGAATTCTTTTCACAAGATCTCTGATGAGATCAAGAGATATATGGAAAGAAACTGTGCCAAGGAAAAATACTTTTCACAATACCACAGGTCAGCTATTTTTCTTTAGTCCACTGCAATCCAAAGGGCTGATGAACATAAGCTTGTGAAGCCAGAGTCAGATGTAACAGTCCTGTCCTTAAAACCACCCTTTTCACTAGATTGGGCACTTCAGGACAGGGTGATTTAAAAGCCTGCCATCCCAAAATGTCCCTGCCAGATCACTGATTAGGTGAGGTGCTGATTTTGTTACTGCCAGTAAATATAAACCACTATCAATCTCAGTTTACATTAGAACATCAGGTTGCAAACTGTGCAGGCTGACAACTCAGATTCACAATCATCTCTGATTTAGCTGCAACAGCTGAAGAGTTTATCATCCAGGCGGGTAACATCTTCAGCCAGCACAGGTAAATCCAGTGTGAATCAGTCTGAATTGCCCTTGTTTTCTCAATTACCCAGCTATCAATGTACAGAGAATCATGAGAGACATGCTGCAGAGCTCTGCCTTCTGCTCCAGAGGTCTAATTCTTATCAGAAAATACATGGTTCAAAATCCCATGCATACATTTCACCTATTCCACTTGTCTCATCAGGCAGTGGCTAAGTATTATTATTATATTAATAAGAATTTTATCAGAATATTGCATTCCAAAGCCTAGGAACTAAATGCACCAAGGAATAGATCCCTACTTTTCTTATTGTGGGGGAAATGCTGACTGTTTGTTGCTGCAGTTCCTGTCGTGGTTGGCAGCTATATCAGTGACAGGCAGGGAGAGGCGAGAGCTGTTCTACAATTAGACTGAGCCTTGTGGAATGAGCCTCTCAGAGCAGGGATCTTTGTGCCTGCCACTGAGTGATGGGGTTAGCTCACATCTCAGCACGGACGTGATCTCGTCGTGCAGGAGGCTTTTGAAAATGGCTTGGGTTGAGAGGGAATAAGAGTCCCTGCAGCAGCTGAGATTTGAAAGGGCAGGTGCCACCAGGGAGGTGACAGGCACAGAGGAAGGGACATGGTGAGACATGCTGGCTGCCTGTGTGGAAATAAATGTTCCTGGACCTTGAAGTCAGGTGGTGAACATCAGACTGCATCCACACTAGTAAATCATGACAGCCCTCAGAACAAGGTGGATGCACAAAAAACACTTTGGGGAATGATCCCTGGACTGTGCAAGCTGTTGAGTTGTATTCAGGGACTGCTGGGGAGTTCAAAAGTTGGAAGAGGACAAATTCTTGACAGAGAACAATCTAAGGATTTACCATCACATAGAACCACGTTCCTGTGCCCAGGATTATGCTGGAAATTACAGAGGCAGGCTTGATATGCAAAGGGATGCAGAACAGGCATTTCACTGGTAGGGAAATGTTTGTTAGCATCCAGATCCTGTGGCGTGGTTAAGGAAATCACCAGGAGGGATGGCTGCTCTACACACACAGATTAGAGCACCTGGTCCATCGTGTAACAGAGCAGTCAAGGCACAGAGAAGACTGGAAAGCACGGACTGGTGAAGTGTTTTTCTCCCTCCTCAGTGCCAGCACATTGAGGCTGGATGAGCAGACCACAGGCCCAGTGCTGGTTGCAGGGCATGGCTGGGGCTTGTGGCTGCAGGGACAAGGCAGATTCATTATCCTTGGAGCCTGAGGTTTGCAAAGGGCACCCTGTGTGGGTCTGTGGATCCACATCCACCCCCTCTGCTCAGCTGGAGTAAAGCATTTAGGGTGCACCTCCCATATTCACATGTATGGGAAAATGTCTACTGTTTTGACTGAAATTCTCTCCAACTGTGCTGTTTATCCACTAAGTTCCCTCACTTTTGTATTACTTTGGTCAGTTTAATAAATTTCTCCTGAGAAAAATGAAAGGCAATCTTTCATCGTTCGTGTGTCACATGTGACTTTCAAAAACAACCTTGTGGGCAGAGATTTTTAATTTCACCTGGTTAAAGAGGCCTTTAAATAGCAGTCAGCAGGACCTCTGCCAGGCTCTGTCCTTGTGTACCCAGGACAACCACCTATGAAAGGTAATGGAAGAAAAGTAGAATCACCTACATGGTTCCACAGTGAAGGTGAATTTTTACAAAAGGCCAAAATAAGTACTTTTACAGATGCAAGGATCATATGCATGCAGATATATGATTTGGGTTCGGGGTTTTTTTGGCTGACACTGAAAATAAACAATTTCATCTTTCAAGTGACAAATGAGTTCTTATTTGGCAGAGTTGATTAAATTTGTTTTGTGGATAGGAAAAAAATTGTGCTGCAGTTCACTGATACAGAAACAATTAAAATAGATTGTTTTACCTGATGCAATTCCAGACATGAACTAATTATCCTTTTATGAAATCACATCTGTAAAAGGATAATTGATTTGAATGAGTACAATATTTCACAGAGACAGGAGTGAGTACAGCACCCACTTACCTTACACAGCAAATTCTTATAGTCTTTAAAAATTTAATTCTGAATAGTGGCTGGTTTAATATTTGCTTGTTTTTACTTCATACATACATTTTCATTAATGTATATGCTTCCCTCTTGGATAGATATTTAAACATCAAAATATTGGGCTTCAGAAAAACAACAAATTAGTTTGGAGTACTGCAGATGAGCCCCAGTTTACTTAAATGACACAATGGTTTCTAAATCTTTTGTTAAATCTTTTTGCTTCCACAGACGGTCTCAATGAGTTCATATAACATGATGTAGCTCTTTCTTGTTGTTATTATTTGGATATTAAGTAAAATAGTAGCATTTTCTCCTGTTTCTTTTGCTGAATGGATGTTCTGCCTAGAGAATAGGATTCTGTACAGCAGCACATTTCCTGCTGGCCCTTGCAAATGCTTTGCCATGCAGAAATAGGATCTACATTGGCATCCAAAAGTCTGAGATACATTGGAATAATTCCAGAGAAGGGCTGAAAGTCCAGCAGAATAATTTAAAGGTGTGACACAGGAAGAACAGCTAAAGGCATTTACAGCATACGGTGTAAAGGACATCTACCTTAGAGATAGAGTGATAAACAGTATTTAGATAACGTGTAAAATAATGTCAGAAAGAGTGGGAATTTAGAATGCTATTTGGAAATGATCAGTGACATTTAGTTGTCAGGTCAATTCGCTGGTGGAATAATATATACAGGGCAATAATAACTTGGAACAACTGAGAAGGAAAGCTGCTTTGAATTTGCCCATCAGAGGCAACTGAGAGTCACCACTGCTGCATCTGTGAGAAAAGCAAAGGGGTTTCTAGGACAGATGAGACCTTTTCAGAATATACAATGAAATACAAATGTCACTGAATCTCACAGCACCTCAGTGTCCTTATTCCTGGAGAACCCTCACCTGCAGTACTTTGACACAGTGAGGTCCTACACTCAAGAACCCAAACTGGCATGGTGAAGAAATCAACAGTAAAGTGGCTGGGCTGCTGTGCAAAAGGAATCTGAGCACACCAAGCTTGCTCAAGCCATAATGACAAAAGGAGAAAAGATTTTTATTAAAAAGTACTTCCTTTTCTCCATTTTTTCAATTCCAGAAGGGGTGAACCAGGTTAACGCAGGACAAATAAACTGGGTATGAATACATTTAGATAGAAACCAGGAGAAAGTTTCCAACTCTCTGGATCACAACCAGTGGACTTCAACAAGAAGAAAAAAGCTTTGAGACAGATCCTGATCAGCAGTTCATGTGGATAAGAAACTGTGTACCTGTAATAGCAGGAAGCAGAATCTGATGACCCTCCTGCTCTAACATTCCTGGTAAAGTAAAATAGAGCAGCCTGATTAATTACTCCTGACTCAGAAAATTGTGTTTATTTGACTGACTTAAAAAACACATGGGAATTTAGCATCTATTTAATTATTGGACTGAATTAGAGCTTTACCAAGCACTGCAGGCTAATGTATTTTGATAACAAGAACTAAATTTCTTGATGCAATATTGTGTTGTTAATAGAAAAAAAATGCATCATAAAGCAAACAGAAAATACAGCATAAAATAAAACAAATTTAAGATTAAAATAATAGTATAAACACTGCAGTACTCATTTTATTTTTTCATAGCAGAGAGTAGGTGATGGTTTCTCTTAAGCAACAGAAAACCAGGTTTTATATCATCCAAATATGAAAGTTAAAAATGGGCAGAGTATATCATGTTCCACGTGTTTGTTCTGGTTGAACGTTACATTGATTTTGTGCTGTCCTCTGCTTTAGGTGCATGCTATTAAAGCTGTGTGCCATTTCCATACTGCTGAAATGCTGTGTTATTAACAGAAAGAAAGAAGTTGTTTTAAAGGTCCATGAATGTTTACTTGACGGGGATTTTGGTGGAACTGGAATCAACATTACCTTCTACCAGAAGGTACCAAAACAGCACTGAAAAGAAAAGAGAAAAGTTCAGATGTAATTAAAGAGGAAGGTCATTGATTCCATTCTCAAAGCACAGATTCCAGTAACCTAAAGAGTTATTAATGGAGACAGCATGATGATGATCAAAAGAGAAGCTTGCAAGAAATAAAGATTTTCAATACTGTGCTGTTTTCACGGCTGCAGGCCTAGAGCCAATACAGTTATGAGTAACTGCAAAGCCAGGTTAAAGTGATATATGTTTTTATGGAGAATGTGCTTTCAATTTTGGAAATATAACAAAAGCCAGTTTGCATTTGGCATTACTTAACAAGCGGGAGCAGAGAACATGGTTCAGTTTAATTGTTGGAACTACTAAGATATTCTTTTATGATGAAGTCATTTAAGTAAACAGCTGCATGCCGACAATCTTCAACATTCCATTTCCATGATTTACGTAAAAAATCTGATTTATAACTGCCCCACAGCACTGTGTTGTCTGTTGGGTGTACTGGATTGAATACACAAATTGTCTTAATGCTGCCATTTTTCATCAGAGAACCCCTAGAAGAGGTAGAGATGGAAAGAATTGGCAGAAACTTTGTGTTTTGACAGCAAATGAAGCAAATGAAAGGCAAAAAATGAAAGAAGCAAAATGAAAACTCAGTCGCCAAGGCAAGCAGCTCCAGTGCCAGCACAATCAGCAGTGAAGCATTCCGGAGAATTCCTCAACTGAGGGAATCTCAGCGAAACACAGAGACCTGGCAGAAAACCACAGCGCATGTCACAGCAGCTGAGGGGACCTAGGCAGGACCAGGGCAACAGTGGCCAGGCCCTGCCATGGATCAAAGAAACTCGGGGAACACACAAAGAGTACAAGAGAACAGGTGTGGCAGTTTTTGTGGGAGTTTGCATGGAACGGTGTGCAGGAGGAGCCTGTAACTCACCCAGCTTGACCAGGGAGCAATGGCATTGACTGTTGAGTTACCAGGGCTCATGGAAAGAGCTTTAAACTAGGTTTGAAAGGGGAAATAGATAAAACCAGGCTCACTAGAGGTGAAATAGATAAAACCAGACTCACTAGAGGTAAGCCTGGTGGCAGAATGCCAATATTTGAGGGAGTGTGCTAGTGAAATTCTTCAGGCTGCTCCAGGCTGTGCTGAGCACACTGGAGCACATCTGAAATGTCCCTGTAGGAACATCCACAGCCCCTACAGCCATCTCCATGGGGCAGGGGATGGAGATCCACGCAGCAGCAAACACGTAAGGGCTGTTGATGCACTAGAAACTGTGGAAGAACCTGAGAACAATCCCATAGGAGTCATGGCCTCTCCCCCAGAAAAGGTGGCAGGAGCAGCAGCCCAGCTAAAGTGCATCTTCAGCAATGCATGCAGCATGGGCAAAGAGCAGGAGGAGCTGAAAACCATCGTGCAGCTGGAAAACTACAACATAGCTGCAACCACAGAAATATGGTTGGATGAGTCACACAGCCACAGTGGATGGCTGTAAGGGACAGGAAAGGAAGGCAAGACAGTGGGGTAGCCCTGTGTGTTTGGGAGTGTTTTGACTACCTAAAGCTTGATGATGGTGATGAAAGGGTAGAGTGTTTATGCGTAAGAATCGAGAGGAAGTGCAAGAAGACAGATGTCCTGGTGGGAGTCTGTTATAGACTGTCCAGCCAGGACAAAGAGGCACATGAAATATTCTATAAACATCTGGGACAAATCTCACAACTGTTAGCCAGCTCCTACCCTTGGGTCACAGCAACCCCCTGCAGTGCTCCAGGCTGGGGGCAGAGTGGTGGAAAGCTCCCACAAGGAAAGGCCCCAGGGGTGCTGGCCAAGAGCGGCCAAACCTGAGCTGGTGTGGGCAAGAAGGCCGGTGGCCTCCTGGCATTCTGTGACAGCAACAGTGTGGCCAGCAGGATGAGGGCAGTGATTGTCCCTCTGTGCTGGGCACTGGTGAGGCCTCTCCTCAAATCTTGAGTTCAGTTTTGGGCCCCTCATGGCAAGAAAAATTGAGGTGCTGGAGCAACTTCAGAGCAGGACAATGGAGCTGGGGAAGGGTCTGGAGCACAAGTCTGATAAGGAGCAGCTGAGCAAGCTGGGGGTGTTTAGCCTGGAGAAAAGGAGGCCCATGGGGACTTCATTGCTCTCTACAACTCCCTGAAAGGAGGGGGTAGTCATGTGGGTGTTGGTCTCTTTTCCTGAGTAACAAGTGATGGCACAAGAGGAAATGTCCTCAGGTTGCACCCAAGGAGGTTTAGATCAGATATTAGGAAAAGTCGCTTCATGGAAAGCGTTGTCAGGCATTGGAACAGGCTGCCCAAGGAGGTGGTTGAGTCAAAATCCCTGGAGGTATTTAAAGGACATGTGATGTGGTGCTTAGGGACATGGTTTAGTGGGGGACTTGGTTTGCAGTTGGATTCAATGATCTTAAGGGTCCTTTCCAACTTAAATGATTCTGTGATTGTGCGTGTGGTGGGAGTCCTCTAACTTCCAATATCTGTTTTCCAAAGAGTAGCTCCTGAAAAATTTCAGTACAATTTCAGATCTAGAGTTTTCACTCACTCCATAGACACCTTTCACATGTGGTCTTGAACAAATCTCAGGTACAGAGCCAGTAGTATCTCACTGGAGGTGAGTGAAGGAGAGAACAACAAAAGATGGTTTGCAGTTCCTCAGAGAAAATACACTTAAAGCAAAAGTGTAAACTATGTCCATGGCAAAGGAAAGTAGAAAGAGGTCTCCACACAGAAGGATAGGAAGAGGAAACCACATTTATGTTATCAGTACAAGGAAGACTATGGAAATTGTTGAGAAGGGACGCTGCTGACAAATGACAGTGAGAAACTCAGAAGAGGACTTGCCTTTTTTACTGAAGAGAGGGAGCATTTTATGCCAATGACTAAGAAAAAGAAGGAAGAAGATGGGTATATTCAGCTGGCTTTTGGCTGCACTGCTCAATCATAATGTTGGACTTGATGATCCTTGTGGGTCACTTCCAACTCAGGATGTTCCATGACCCTAGTGTTACTGGATATGTTCACCCCACCTCCAGCTGCTGGTACAGAAAGATGCAGTACACTCCACAACGGAGATGGTCAGATATGCTCAGACATCCCAAATGCCATTCTATGTTCAAAAAAATCCATTTGAGCCTTTGATATTCTCAGCACAATTTGGCCTGTGAGGTTAACCTTGGTGTCTGATGGTTATAGGCTGTGAGAATTTGTAAAGAGCAGGTGAACTATCAACAGAATGTGAGGGTCAAAAGCATTCCCAGTCCTGGTAAGGGGAAACAGAGAGGACCTGGGGGGAATACAGACCTTTCAGCTTGGCTTAAATGCACAATAGATTTCTGGATCAAATCATCAGAATAGCCATGTGTAAGAATCTGGAAAATAAGGAATCAGATGACAAAAAATACCTATGTACCAAGAATTAAATCATGACAGAACCTGCCTAATTTCCTTCCAAAAGTAGCTAGAAGTTCACATGTCAGCAAAGAAGTTTTGGGTTTCATACAGTTTAATTGGCACAGCTATATTATAAATAAGAACAAGTGCAGTCTAAACAAAATCATGTATAGCAGGTGCAGAAATAATGGGACACCTGCACTTCACCCTAGTAGTGTTCATAGGTCAGGATTTCTATCAGTAGTTCTTTGCCAATTTGAGAAAAATTGGTGTGTGGTCCCATCCTTCTGCTCGGTGTTTAACAGTGAGATTTAATGAATTTTCAAGTGGTGTGAAGGTACTGCTGAGCCTCTTTGAGAGCTGTTATGATCCCATTATTGAGAGATGCCTCTACCAGAATTAAGGTGCAAACGAGACCATATGTTGAAGTCAATACTACAGATTTTATTTAACAGTAAATTTTAGAGGCGGTAGAGAAAGATCGAAAGAAATTGAAAAGGGGTGGAGGGAGAGAAAGAGAGTGAGAAAGAGACAGATTATGTAGACACAGCCTGTGGATCCAGCAGCATCTTGTTGGTCCTTCTTCACCCTGGGCTTCTCAGCAGTGGGGGTCCCGATGTTGTTCAAAACTTTTCACAATTTATGCATTTTTGAAAACGAAGGAATTAATGCTTCTCAGCTACAGAGTTCTGTTGGTTAAATGATTCCCTTGCTTCTAACGCTATTTAGTCCCATGCTCAGTCTTTCTCTTCTCTTGAGTGGGTTTCTTTGGGTTGGTGGGTTGTGGGCAATCCCCTCCTGCTGGAATTACCTTTTACCTCATCAGGGCTGATTTCAGCACAGTTGCTGATTTGGCTTCCCTTGTGGATTCTCTGTGTCCATCACCAGTGCTCGCCTAGGCCTGAGCTAACACTGGGACAATAGCACCACCATCTAGTTCCCATCAGGTGGCTTAACTTACTGTCCAAGTTCCAGGAATCCATGGAGTCATATTAGAGGGGAAGGGACAGGAGGAGGGAAGGCTTCCATGGTTGCAGGTGCCATCTGTCCACAGCTTGGGGTGATACCAGCAGTACGTGTACACACAGTTTTCTGAAGTGGGAACCCTTGCCTGGATGCATCACCCAGGATGTGCCAGCCAGACCTTGCCAGGCCCAGAGCCAGCACCACCCTCCTGCTCCATTCTGCAAAGTCCTTCTGTGGCCTAAACGGTGTTTGAGACAGGTAACTGTGATTTAAGTCCTTACAGAACAAGCTCAAATTTGCAGATGATCTTGGCATTTGAAATATGTAGGGTGTAATTCAAAATGAACACATGCAAGGCAGGAAGAATTGACTGTATGAACGCTCCATGCGGACCAAGGCCCCAGGCAGCAGGGATTCAGAAAAGGGGATGGGAATGTGGTGAGTCACAAGCTGGAGATGAGTCAACAATGTCCTGGTGTGTGAAAAAGCAAAAATGATCCTGGGCTTTGTGAAAAGCAGCGTGCAGCCTACAGAGGATGTGAGGCTGCAGACCCTGCTGAAGATATTGATTAGTATTTGTAGTCATATAAGTGTTGGCTGACAGGTAGTGAGAGCAGATCTTGCAGAGGATGTGATCACAGGCGAACTGTTTGCCTAAGATAATGCCATGGAGATCAGGAGGATGTCACAGGGTGAACAGTCCTGTAAAACCAGGTTAAGGGAGACAAATTCATTAAACGCAAGGTGTGCAGCATCCTTTGCCAGGAATGGAATGTGTGCTTTTCTAGATTATACAAATTTACATGGGATTGTTTTGACTGGTGTATAATATTAGGTTATATGATAAAAGGCTTTTCTGCACATGCAGAGAGGAGCCCAGGGGCACAAGGGCACTGGGAGAACCCCGATACTGCAGTCAGAGACATGAGCTGCACAATATGTGATGAACTGACCACAGCCCCCACTCCCTGTCCGCCTGTACCATGCAGGGGAAGAGGTAGAGAATTTGGGAGTGAAGTTGAGACTGTGAAGAAAGGAGGAGTTGGGGAAAAGGTGTTTTAAAATTTAGCTTTTATTTCTCATTATCCTACTCTGAATGGATTGGTAATAAACTAATTTCCCCAAGACAAATTGTTTTGCCCATGATGGTATTTAGGGAGAGTGTTCCTCACTCCCTGCCCTTATCTCAACCCTTGAGCCTGTTGTTATATTTTCTCCCCCATCCAGCTGAGGAGGGCAGTGACAGAAAACCTTTGGCAGGCACCTGGAGTCCAGCCAGAGTCAACCCACCAGACTCATAAACCATGAATTTTTTGCACCGAGCCTGGGGCCATGCTGTGAAAAGTGAGACTGTGGGTCAATGGACACAGCATGCTGACAGCAGATGACAACAGCCACAAGAGGACATCTTTCCTCGTGCAGCCCTTGTAGGACCTCAGCTGATGACTGCTTTGAGTAATTTAGGAAAGAAATAGGTCACATGGGGGAAGGAAAAAGAATGCTGGACTTTTAATTTCAGCATGAGCTGTTCTGGCAAGAGGACTGCCTGTGAGAATTGTCAAGCCCGTATTGCGCAGAGATGTCTACCAGCAGGTTAGACCATCATCTGCCAGGATGGCTCAGCTGAAGCTGATCTTGTCTTTGGTGAGTCAAACCATGCTGAAAAGTTGGTAAGATTCCCAGTCACTGACAGACTGCAGCGAAGACAGACACCAATTCCCTGCAACAGCTTTCACAGAGAATGATGATGCAAAAACAGTCACGTAAAGAGCCAGGACAGACTCGTCCTGATGGGAAACATTCCTAATTACATCTGGTTTCAGACCTACATGAGGCAGTCTGCCTTCCTTGCCAAAAGCATTTGAGAGCTGCAGCAAATTAAAGAAGAAGTCTCCAAAGTTCAAACCACACAATCTAGAAAATCATATTGCATCTACATCAAGCACTTTTCAAAATCAATGACAACCATCTAAAGCAGGCAGGAGATCACTCTAAAACTCACTAACAACTGCAATGGATTTATTGGCTCTAAAGCACACTGACATGGAAATAATGTTTCATGTCGCATAAGATATTCTATCAATTTCATTTCTGAAGAAATATATTATTTATCTCAAATTCCTAAATACAGTGGAACAAAATACGTGATAATGGATGTGGGCAAGCAAAAAATGTATATGAGTAAATTTGGCTTTTTGCCTAGGACTGAAGAGAACTGTCAGAAGATGCAGTAAATGCTAGGGCAGCAGATTCTAAACCCAACAAAGAGTGGGGAGTATTTCTTGCAGAGTATTTCAACCATTTAAAAAATAGAGACTACTTCTGTCTCTTTTTTTTTCAGTACCAGCCTCACGTGAAGATACAGATGCAGCTTGAGAAACAGAAGTAGCAAAATATCAATAGTGGGGTGGGCAACACACAGGCTGTTCTATACAGCCTGAGTTCATGATTCCCTTACAAGGTGCTCAGGCTCCAATTTGTGGAAAGGACACTCTACCTTGTATAAAAACCAAAAGGTTGTAAAAGGTCAGACAGACCATTAAATGTTGTCACGGAGTGCCTGTGAAATTGTCTGAAGTATCCTGTCTGATATCAGACCCTGAAAAGGTCTTTGTGGCAGGGACCAGGACCCAGTGATCTGCCCACTCCACACAGCAAGGCCTGGGTTTGCTCTCCCATGTGACTTCTACAGAAAATGCCACATCCAGGTGATGGGGATGCAGGTTTGAGTCCTCTCGTCTCGGGGAAGGAATGGAATGCAGCTCTCCCAGACTCTGAAGACTCTGTGGAAGAGGTAATCTATATCCAACACTGGCTTACCTCAACAGACATGAGACAACATAGGTATTGCCTCTGCAAGAAGACTAATTGCTCTGACAGCACAGCAACCAACAAGCATAACATGCAACACTGCATCAGCACTTCTATTTCCTTTTTCTGAGCTGCTCCCAGTCAGCATGAGAAACATCCTTCATCTCCAACCAGAACTACTCCACCCCCAGAGAGAGAGATTGCTTCCAGAGATGGAATTTTGTGGAGGCACCAGAGCTCTGTCCTCTGGCCAGACAGATCTTAATGGATCTCAAACAAACTATTCTAAGAGAGGTTAATCACTGCAGATGGGGAAAGAACTAGTAGGAAATAAACTTTTTTAGCAATGCCTGGCAGCAATTAGGATAAATCAAAGTTCCTCATCTCTGCTCACCTTCCCAGCAGAGATGAACAGTGGAAATACCAAACAAGACACATAAATGGTAAAAAGCGAGATTTTTAAAGCATCAGTACAGTTTCAGTAACCCCAGGTGTTATTAATAGCATCACTATGGGCATTTATTTTCCCCACACTGAAAGAAGAACTTTAATCCCCTATTGATTGAAGCTAAAGTGCAGGACACACTGCCATTTACATGATTGATTCACATACCTTGAGGGAATCAAGTCATCTGTAAACCAAATTTTTTCTTCCTTTACAGGTCCCTGTTAGATAAATGTCTCTGTAAGCAAAATATCCTTAAATTAAGGGCAAGAGGTGAAATATATTGCTAACAAAAGCAGCAGGTCTTAAGTGAAGTCCAAGTGGAAAATCTGACTTGTTAAACACATTTTCTTAGGTTGTGAGAATGTAATTTGGACTCAAGAAAAATAATCTTGAAACTGAGAAATTACATGATTCTGTACAGCAGATACACTTGGCAGAAGGTGATATTCACCTAATATATTAAGAATATAATTTTTTTCCCCAAAACAGCAAATTTTTGCAAGAGCCCAGTCTAGCGTCTATTTCAAACAGCTGGGACGCACTCTGGTTTTCAGAAGGTGACAAACATTCCCCCGACTAAAACAACTGTCTGCACTCAGGCATAAAATGAGAAGCTTGAATATCCTGGTCACTTCCTGAAAGGAAGACTGTAAACCTGTTCAGAAAGTGCAGATAAATCACCTAAGGAATGAAGCCAGGAGGAGGAGAAAGCCCCAGGGGCCTCTGGTGTGTGCGCTTGTGATCAACGTCTCCTTACGTGTTCTCTTTGAAACCTTCATGTCAAAGTTTCTGCAGTCTCTTGACAAACAGCGTTTTTACTACATTCAGCTCAGCAGGAAAAGTGTGATAACTTAGAAGGATGAAATTCAAAAGCATTTCTGGTTCATTTGAAATAGCAGCAGCCATGACTAGGTAATAGAAAACAAAGTTCTTTTCATTGCTGTGAATCCCAATGATGCCATCTCAGGCAGGAACGATAATGTTTGATTTTTCTTCTGTGTTTGTCATGCAGGGACTGAGTGCCTTGAGGGAGGGAATGAAACAACAGCTCCCAGCATTCAAACACTTATATATTTATTTATATGCTGAACAACAAGATTGAGGAGCTGTGGATGTAATACAGGTGGGCTTTCAATCTGCAGCACTCAAAGCCAAGAGCAAAGTAATTCAATAATGTAAAGTTTTGATTTGGTTTGTGTAAAAGTCTAATTTATATTTTCTCATTGAAGTGCGAGTGGGTGACCATTGCCCACCCCAAGAGTGGACAGCAGCCTGTCTGGTTCCAAGGCTGGCCTGTGTCTGTCCTACCACCAGTGCATCACCTCAGCGTGGTGAAGCATGGTGTCATGTTGTAGAGACACCTCTTTGCAAGCTGCACGTGCAAGCTGGTGTGAGCAAAAGATTTGTTATTATAGGATTCCCCCCCCCCACCACACACGTTTTTTTAATGTATTATTGATGGCAGAGATAAAGAGGTAGAGGACTGCCCTGTGCACAGTATCTTCCCAACAGGGTAAGTTGCAAGGAAATGATTACTGGAAGACACTTGTACAAAACGAGGTAAACAAATCACTTCTTCATCTTCCTAGAGAGAATGACTTTCACTTATTATACCACTACAAAGCACTCTTGTTAAATTTAGCTACAGAGGAGATGATTTCTCTTCCTAGTCACACCAATGTCCTGGCCACTGAGCCAGGGGGTAGAGGTGGGTGAGGCAGCTTTTAGGAAACTGCCTGTGTTTCCAAAGCCATGCTGGAATGAGCCTGGTTATTTAGTTCAATTCCCTTCTTCCCAAGTTTTCATTTTCATGCATTCCTCTGCAGCCATGTCTCAGCTGAATATAACGGTGACAACATTTTGAAAGGAAAATTGCTTTCTGTGTCTCATAGTATTTCATGCATAAAGCATCCCTTAAAATCCAAAAATGCAACTCAGGTCTTCTCGGCTTCTCCAGACCTATGATCCTTATTGTCATGTCCAAGGGACCAGGAATTACACTGGCACAGGGCAGGACTGAAAAAAGAAGGATGGCATTTCTGTCTGCCTTCTGCATGCTGAGGAGGACACATTTAATTTTAAAATTATTTGGAAAAAAAGCAAGTGTGTATCTGAAAATTTAGTGCAATGAAACTAAATTGAACAAACTAAAAAGTGCCAGGTTTTTCCCGTAGCAGGCTGCATTGTATATTCATTTCTGCTTGTTTGTCACTCAGAATAATGCAAAGAAAGGTTTATTATCTGCTACCAAGAATGGTTTATCATGTCTGTTTAAATGGCTGTAAAAGAGCTTTTGGAGAAGCGTGGAGCTCTATTTATGTTATAGGCAGCATTGCAGTAGCAAAAGGCACATTTCTGCTCACTTCTTATAGGAGGTGAGGATTTTATTTTTCCTTTTAAAATACATCTGTACTTAACATTGTCAGAGGCACCAGACAATGCCATAACATAAATCCTCTGTTCATCTGTCCATAAAACAGCCCCCATGCCTGGGGACTGCTCCTCCTTGTCTTCTGGTGGGAGGGCTGCAAGCACCATCTCCTCCTCACAGAGCCTGTGCCAGTGCAGGACCGTGTGTGCCTCACTCTGTGTGCCTCCCCTGTGAGATACAGCCATTGCCAGCTGCTCTTTGGTTAGCACAGGTATTTATACCACATTTAACCTCACTCTGATTTATCACAGCCTTTTCTTAAACTCCTGTGAAGTTTATCCTCGCTGTTCCTAAGGGAGATTATCCAGAGCCCAGTAAAACAAGTCCTCAGAATGAGTGTCAAATATGAACTTAATAACAAACCATCCCACTCAGGGATCCTCTGCAACCTCCAGCAGTGCTGCTTATGCCATTTTCTGCTTTTCCCACTTGGTTACACCACAGATGTGCTCAGATGCCCGCCTGCAGCTCTATGGCACAGGAGTGAGGAGGAGATGGAATATGCAAGATATTTTGTACACTGAGGATTAGAGAGGACCAGGAACAAAAAAATGCTTGACAGAAAACCAACATGAACTGGAAGACAGACACACAGAACATCTCCTTTGAGGCATCCAAGCACGAAACGCTCACACCCCAAAAGGGTCCCCCCAGTGACCCATAAAGGGCACTTCTGGGAATGGTGAATCAGAACTTCCATTTCCCCCGTGCTTCACTGGAAGCGGTTACAAATCATCTCCGGCATTATAAGTGTGCCTCAGACAAAGGAGGTGGAAAAGGGGCTAATTTTAACCCATTAAGAGTTTTCAGGCTGCCAGACTCAAGTTGTGTGTCTTTGTGAGAGTGAAATAGAAGGAAGGCACCTAAGAGTACTTGAGAAAAATTAAAGGCTAGCACAAGCACATCACTAATTCAAAGCAAACCTGCAGCTGGGATTTAGAAGAGCACTGGTACAAAGTAATAGCTTATAAATCCTCAATTCCCTGAAAAATATTAATGCCAGTCATCTTAAGCTTGTTACCTATTGCCTGCCTACACAGCTGCCTTTTCGTTTGAGCGTTTGAGGAGAAACTTCTCTGGACAACAGACCGTGATTAAACTTTCAAATCCAGTTCATGACTGTTATAAATGAAACGA
>VXAD01008102.1:0-71127 GCA_013399195.1 Dicrurus megarhynchus
CATGTCGTGGGTTCCGACAATTCCACAGACTATAGCTCTCCCATTTTTACAGAAATCGGGATAAGTAAATCACAGACAATACTAATCTCAACTATGTACCTCTGAAAAATATGGCAATGGAACAAAACATGTTCTATCATCCTTTATTGTGTTTTGTACATCAGAACTCAAACATAAAGTCTGATCCTTGAAAATATACATTTTTTACACATCTTAAGGTACACATTCCATTTTCAATGTTAAGCCCATCACTCAAAAGCTGGCATCACTGTGATAAAGCCTGATAATAGTTTAGTGTTTTAGATACTATGACTTTTACTTTAAGGGAGTTGATGAGGCAAATTAACTTTAATTTTAAAAAGGGGAGAAATATGTCCTTACTGCTCAAGGACATATTCTCCAAGGAGGGATCATTAAATAAGGAAATGTTTCCAATGACACTTACTTTAAATTATGCTATATGCAAATTTCAAAATATCATTTTCATTTACCATACCAGCATGTATTTATGTAACCTATTTGAGTAATTTTGAAGACATATTTCTTTACGTCATATAGATGTCACAGATGGATACAGCTATGGAAATGTTTTATATTCATACCTCTGAACTTGGCAACTTTTAAAATAGCCATTTTTTAAACTGAGACAACGATGTAGTCAAAAATAAAATGAAAAAAACCTTTAATTTTCCTACATTTTACTTAGTCATAGCCTCTTATTCAGTGCCTAATCATCTCCAGGGAAACACAAATTAACTCTCCAATATCTCCAGCATTTTTCATTTCAATGTTTTTTCAGCCAAACACCACTTTAATTTTGAATGTTCATACGACACAGTGGGAATTTATGCAATTTACAAGGCATTTACCATAGCAGTTGAGAGACTGTTGTTTAGAAATTTCACAAGAATCTCTTTCACCTCAACATAAATTCTGTTCTTTCAACTCCCTTTAAAGAGGCATTTGCTAACCTGATAAGTTTATTTTGGCAGTCAAATTGTAATTAGTAACCTGCAATACTTCAAAGAAGAAAGCTGAAACTTAGCACAGCAGTGAGTCTATACTTTTAGGTAATTGCAGCTTTCTTTTCCACACAAGTCAAAACAGTAACAACTTACAAAAGACTGGGAGTCTAAATAATGCCCTGAGCTTTTTAAAAAGTTTATTTTAAAGTGCTTGTAGCTGAATAATATTATTTGGTTTTCTGTTTTCCTTTTTTTGTCAACATAAATACTGCTTAGAATAGTTTTGTAGCTCATAAGATACCATGCTGACTGATATCAGGTAGACATAGGAAAACTACTTCCTAGGTTTGCAGATTACTTACTGCAATTATTGAATTTATCCTTTTTTATTAAAGTGCATAGGTCCATTTGGTTAGTCCCTCACAAATTTCTTTGGTTTTCTTTCAGAAATATATACAGGGGAAGCTGAGATAAGACCTGGTTAAATAAGAATTAGCTGATTTTAACACTGCTAACAAACTGACTTTTGCTTCAGATTTCTTACTTTTGATTAGAGGTGCCCATAAGACACAAGTAGCTGTGCCATGTTGTGTGATTCCAGATTTTGGTAAAAAACTTAAAAAATAATATTTTTATTTGTCTTAAAATCACCAAATATTAGGTAATAAAAGATTAATTATATTTGTAAGTAATACAAATCCAAATTCATATTTAACTCATACTAAGCAAGTTTTTTGGGGACTTTAATGTACATCATTAAAGAATGTGTTTACAATGTTCCTGCTGTCTTTTTCACTGTGAAAGATACCTGCTGTTCAGCCTTAAAAGGTCACATAGGCTTGGCTTCCCTGACTTAATCAATACAAACTACATGTCTCTGCATCAGAATAAACAGCCACTGCTGCCTCTTCTCCTTCTTCCAGATGAAGTACCGTGCTATTCCTGATCTCCTCTTGCCTCTGGGTCAGTCTTTTCCCACATTCATAGTCAGTGCATAGGGTGACTGTAAAGACAAAGAGAACACTGGAGCAATGTTAATGCAGTTGTATATGACTGATTGGACAACCTCAGCAAAAATTGATCTTCCTGTCACCCCTTTGAGCCCACTAATGTCATGTTGTTTTTTCAAAGAGACTTAAGCATACTTGATAGACTTGTTCTCAGGTATTTCATTCTAACCTCAGAGGGAGTAAAGGGTAGGGTGGTAAGCAAGGTCACTGGCTATTGAACTGAAATTAATTAAATGATAAGTGGCCTTTCAAGATAATTATTATCATACAAGTATTTCAGCACATTTCTGAAGGCCTCCTACTCAATGCAGGATCATATTCTGGTAGGTTTTGATTACCTCCAAGAGTGGAGACGATACAACCTCTCTCAGCAACGTGTTTCAATGTTTGACCACTATCACAGCTTTTTTGTTATGGTTGACTGCAATTTTCTTGAATTTATGCCCATTTGCTCTTGTAATGTTGCTGGGTGTGACTAAGAAGAATCTGGCCCTATGTCCTTTACTCCTACGTATCAGAAATTTGTTGACATTTTTTCTATATCTCTTTCAGTCAGCTTTGTATGGATTTTGTGGGGTGTTTGAAATGGGTTCAAGGGTTTCTTGTTTCATTGCTTAGTTGGGTTTTTTGGTGTGTTTTCTCTGTATGTGTGTGTGGTTTGTTGTTTTTATTTCTCATGTAGAATGGTTATATTTTAGAATGACAGTTACTTGAGGTCAGAGAATAAAATCTAAGACTGCACTATAATTATTCTATTAGATAACAGTGGAAGAGAAAACATTTGAAGACAAATTTCAAATTATATTTATTTCGGTTCATTGCATTACAGCTTTAAAAGCTTTAAAATATTCAGTCTGTATTCCTGTTGAATTTGGGAGTGTATTTAAAAGAGACTGGCATTCTTAGTCTACTGACAGTTTAAAAAATTACCTTGACAGAATAGGGAATGCATTTCTTTAAAAGCATGATGAAAAGTGAAAACTATAATTTAGACCTTTTCAGATCAATCTGTAGATCTGTTGAGTAATACACCGTGTCTTTTGGTGTAATTGTTGGGAATATATACAACAGCACCTGCATAAATGGAGGAAACTTACAAATATATTTCTAAGAAGTTTCTATAGACTTCAAGTATTAAGAAAATTGAGACCTACACATGCATTTCGCTCTTTCGCTGTGTCAACTCCTCTAAGTCTGTAATAAATTTTTTCTCAGAAAAATAGCACCTATTTTCTTGTGCAGGACTGTTATTCACGGGTCCTTTTATCCTGAGTTGTTTTGTAAATCAGATATGTAATACAGTTTTGCAAACTGTAGTAGTGGCACAAAGATGTTTTTCACAGTTCTGGAGTATTCCAAACTGTGTATTCACAGTTCCACAGTACAGGAAACACCTAAAGTCAAAGCTATTGTCAAAGGAAAAGGGTTGTATGTAGCATGAGATGAGCATCTTTTGGGGACCAACTGAAGCATGTCTATTTAAGTCTTGATTTGGCATTGCTTCATTCTGGGGAAAAAAAAAAAATGGGGTTGTGGATACTGATAGATATAAATAAACCAGCTCAAAAAAATGACTGTTTTTCTGTTTTGTTTGTTTGTTTTTACTTTTTAGTTACTTTATTTCTTCTGAGTTAATTGAGTACTGTGAATTTTTGCTGCCTTGTCAAGTTTGGAATCAGGACTATTACATAAAAATAGAAGGATTTTGAAGAGGTTTTTTTCCCTCAAAAATTCTTTGTTTATAATAACTGAATAGCACAAATTGCCATATTCATTAAAAGAAAAAGTAACTGAAAGATATTTCATGGTCTGAGTTAAACAGAAAGTCAGACTAAATTATCTAATCCATTATTGCACCTGAGAAGCCAAAATACAAAAGTGAAGACAGACAAGTGAGACTAATGAGAGAGCTTAGAATTTTGACTAAAAGTATCTCTTTTTAGGAGAAGCATCATCCTAAAATCTGTAATCTTCCTGATGCTATCTATCTGCTTTTGAGGAATACATCTGGTCTAGGTAGCTGGGCTGGAAAGCTGCAGATGGAGAAGCAGATTGAGCTTGGGTGGGAGCCCGAGACAAGAGGCTGTGAACTGTCAACCCTTGGGGTAACAAAGAGAACGAGATGGGTGGTGCCAGCCAGGTGAATGACCAGACCTTTTGGATAATAAAGGAGATGAAAGGGGGTGACAGCCAGCGAGTTGGATGGACACGGATAGAGCCAGGAGCAGGGCCCTAGGAGGAAGAGCGAGACTCGAGGACAGCCTGTGAGGGTGTAGAAGCCCAGGGGTTCCCTTGTTGGGGTCCCTCCTCAGAAGCACCAGCTCGAGCTGTTTCTGTGTCACTGCGCTGTGAATATACGGCTTTATGGAATGAGACATCTGAGACTGCGATGGGAAACCTGGGATGGAACTGGTGAGGAAACCTGCTCTGTCTGGGTCTGAGTGGGACGTGCAGGGGGTCCCCTGGGGTCGCTGGAGCTGCTGCTGTGAAGGGGCTCCAGGCCCAGCAGTGAAAATCTCTGGCCTTGGGATCCTGACTGCCAGAGAGGCTCGAGAATGGTCAGACTGGGAGGTTTCCTTAAGAGTTCCCTGATATAGTTTCTCATTTTCCAGGTTCCAGCAAAGAGAAATAAGTGTTGCTGAAGTTGATTAATCACACTGAAATCACATTAATCACATTAATCATGAGATGATTCAGAAAAAGAAATGACAATTAGCCTTTCTTTAGGCTTTGCTTTTGGTTGGCTGAAGTTAAATGAAGAAAAACCCACCACCTGGTTTGGACCTCTGTATCTTTGTTAGAATTAGGTTTTGACTTTGACTTTTTTTTTTTAAATTTTATTTTAGAAGTATATTAGACGCTTAGGTCAAGTACAGGAGAAATTTAGAGGTTCTCCTTAAAGGAGTTGCAGTCTGTACTTGCAAGTCTGTTCCTTAGACTTCTGTATCACACAGTCTCAAATCACTGCAGATATAATAGAGGGAGACAAGGAGGGTGTATACAGCTAAGAAACTCAGGGCTAGCAAAGGAGAAGCCAATCTAAGTTTCAGAGAGATTTAGCTAATCTAAGTTTTTTATAAACTATGCTGTTTATAAAATTATAAAGGTTCGTTTAATGAGAAAGTAAAAATGCAATTATAGAAAATAAATGACCAAATTATGAGTTCAGAATACATTATTATGTTTCTCATAGAGCGTAATTATAGTTGTGTCATTTTCTCAGTTATATTCAAGGTTATAGCAGCACTTATATTACGAACCCTATATTTCAATGGTTTACAGCTTTGCAGCAAGAAATTTACTTAGCAGTGGAAATTAAGATACTAAGTGTCAACCACAGAACACATTATTTAACAGTGTTATTTTTATGCATGGGAGTGTAAGACTAAAAAGGACAAAGGTGCTGACTGGGCCAGGGGTCTGTTATTTTGACACTACCGCTACAAATAACAGTGAATCCCTCACTATCTTCCTAAAATTAGCATAAATATTCACTAACAGTAATGTTAAAATGTTACTGTCTGGTATGATGCGAAGTTCCCAATCGGGACTCTGCTTGGTGCAAGCAAAAGCCAGTTTATTGTTTCTACAGCATGGTTTATATACTCTTACAGCCTTCAGGCAAAATTTTTCACTACTCTAGTAAAAACTGCAATATTCATGTTTCCTAGCAACATTGTTTAACCACCGGCTTGCATGATTTCCTTTAAACAAGACACGATGTAATATATAACATTCCTTTTACTTTTTTCGAGTTCTTGTTTGCTGTTCCCAGGGCTTCTGGCCCACTAAGGTCAAGAGGTCCACATCGCTTATCAACTCTGCAGAACTTTCTGCTCATCTTCCGAACTGCCCCTCCGTAGGGATCTTTTAGGTACTGGAATATAACAAAAATAAATATGTTCTGTATTTTCACCACCTTTGACAAGAAAGGATTATCTTTTTTTACTGGTTTTGTTTGCTTATTTTTGTTGCTCTTGGTTTTGTGGATTTTTTTTTAGTAGACGTATTTTTGATACTACAAGTGATTCTCATTTCAAGTTTTCATTCACATCTACTGTCCTTTTCATTTCACTTTTCCTCAGAAACTGACATTTTAGTTTCAGTTCAGAAGTTTTCCTTGTTCTTTGATGTTTTCCCCTTGACTTTATTACTTCCTACACACATAGAAATAAAAGTCATACCTATAATTAATATAAATATAAAAAGTAATATTTTTAGGAAACTGTCAGTCTTCAGTTAACTGCTCCCACTTAGCCTCTGTACAAAGCAAGCCTGTAAAAATTGCTCAGAAAGAGAATCAGAATAATGATTTGCTTTCACATATTCTGAAAGTTTAATTGAAGTCCACAACTCAAAGAATTGCTGAAAAATTACTCCTGGTTTCTAATAGTTTCATTCTACAAATAAATTAATTTGGTGCAGACTGATAGTAATCTATGTCTTTAATCAATTGTACTGCTTGAGCAAGGGTCATTTTGGTTTCAAGTGCAAAATTTGTTTCTTTAGGGGAGTGCAGATATGTTCAACATAATAGGAACACTTAAATATTTACATAGTGGAAAGATCTTAATTTTTTTGTAAAACTGGTATTTCTTTTTGACATTCTGTTTAGGATTTTTAAATTTTTCTTATCATGTCTGGGATTTTTTTTGAGACTATGTCTTTGCTGAGATATTAGTTTTTGGGGCTAATTTTTAGTTAATTATATTTTAAATATTTGGCTGGCTTTTAATTATTATGAGAAATAAGTTCTTATTATTTTATTTTAACCTGATAACTTCTGACTTTATTCAGTATAGGAATTTGCCTTTATTTTTAATTCACTGAAGTAATTTTATTACATATTTTCATGTCTTCATATATAGATTGCAATTGTGAAAACTCTTCATAGACATCAACCTGCATACAGATTGCAGTGTCTGAGTTTTATTGTTGAATACTAAAACATTTGCTGTGCAGCACAAGTAGATATGCAAATAAGCTTTTTTGTTGACTGTGCATATTGTACTGGTAGCATGAAGATGTAATATAAACTCACCGAAAGTTAAAAAGCGAAGAGTTATTTAATCTCTGACAAAGATATCTACAAAAATCTATGAGGTTTTACCAGGATTTCTTTCTTAGGAGCCCCCATCTGTCCCTATTTTATTTTTAGACCACATTTCAGCTGTTGGTTTTGTATTCAAATGTGTTGTCTCTCCTGCTCCCTCCACTTGCAAATGCAGTCACATATATTAGAATGCCTCACATAATGTGAATAACATTCACAGGAACAACAATATAATCCCAGAACTACTTATTCATTTGTAGTCCTACAAAGAGTTATAAAAAATGGTGTATACTAAAGAGACAGTAAATAGAGATTCCTAAATTATGGAGACTGGGAATACTATTTTGGAGATTTTTCTTACACAAATTGTGAAATTTAGAACTTGACTTTTGCATGTGTATGTGTGTACAAGCTATGAGACTGTGCTCTTCACTTTTGCTATAGACATTTTCTCAAAAAATAAAACCTATATTATGGAGCAGTTTTCTGCATAAGCCTACATTGAAACTAGTGAGATTGCATGTCAGGGAAGAGGTCATGGCCGGTGAAGCAGATTTCTGAACTAAAAGTCACCTTTGCAGAGGAAGTAGCTAAGAAAATTTTAACATTAATTTCTTGTTGATGGAATGGAGCTGTATGGCTTTGCAGCCTTCTTAGACCTCGTCATCATTTTGTCCTGGCAGCTCTTATAAGCAGTCTATACTACCATATTGAGAATTTTTTTTTTGGCTGAAAATATGAAAGAGACATGTTATAAGTTAGGACACTGGCAATTCATGTGTCAAAGCCAAAGCAGAACTTTATTTAATTAGCAAGCAGCACACGAGCAAAATCAGCGCTGGGCGGCCGGGGAGTCTCCGCTCCACCAACGGCGCGCAAGTTTCTTTTCTCATCAGTCCCAATATATACAATTCTATTTCCTGTATACGTGACATCGAGACGTCTCCTGTAGGTACTCTGCGCATGCTTCATTAGTTGCTAGGGGGTTGTTTTCTGCCTCAGGGTGGTCGCAGGATGAAGGCACGGAGTCTTCCTTTTTTGACCTCTTCTTTTCATACCCTTATTTGGACATTTCTCAGCACTGTCCCTGGAAACTTGTAAAAATAGTTAAGCAGGTGGATTCTGTAAGTTTGCTAATCTATAGGAGCCTTACCGTTTCCTGTAAAGTAAACATCCTATGTGACCTTTGCCTACTGATTCAGTGAACAAACCTGCTTCCAACTGATCACAGACACACTCAAATGATCTATGTAAATCAAAAAGGAATGATCTGTTTAAATTTGTTTACCTTGGTGGCTAGTGTGATTACTGCAGTGTTTCTTCTGTAGTATTTTTAATGTTTTAGAACATAACTTACTGTTCTCACTTGTTTACACAACAGGAGTGATTAGATGATCCTGCTACACTGCAAAGAAATGGTGAGGCCATAATTTCATTTTTAATTCTTGGGTCAGGGTATGTGAAAACTGCATAGTGATGAGTCATAAGACAGAAAGGCCTGAGGTATCCAAGTGTGTACTGAGTCCACATTGCCTTGTAGCAGAACATTTAGAGTTACATGTTTCCTTGGTCAGATGCTAAAAAAATATATCCCATTCACTGCATAAAATAATTCTGTATGTAAAGCTATTTTTCCTGCTAAATGTAATAAAATTTGCTGACATATGAAGAACTGAGTCAATCAAACATCATTTGCTGCCTAGAAGGAAGTTATTGCATGCCAACTTAGAAGTTTGATAGCTAAGGTAATTTGAAATCAGCTCATAGAAAACTATTTAATTTTTTTCCCTTTCCTTGAGCTTCCATTTCAGTTGTTTTGAGCCAGTAATACTTTTTGCCAGTCTCACAACCACTTGTGACCAGCTGCCAGTTGGATGTAACTCCATTCACCACTCCTCTCTGGGCTCAACCACTCAGCCAGTTTCTAACCCAGCAAAGGGTACACATTGTCCAGGAGAAAGCTGTAACTGAAACAGGGAAGCAATGTTCCTAAAACAGGATAAAGCAAGAGCAGTTCAAACATACAGATCTCACTTAATGAATATTGTGCTAAAAAAAAGAAAACAAATTTCACCACCCCCAAAACTCATAAGACAGGGAAAAAAAACCCCAAAAAATCAAAAGAAAGGGAAAAGGGGAAAAAAAACCCCAAAAACTCTGCAAGAAACCAAAGTGTTCTTGGTAAACACGAGCATAAAATACTCATGGAACCAACATTAGAAAAATTGAAGGTATTGTTATCACACAGTTTGATCAGCAGCTACATGACGTGGATGAGAGAGTGTTGTTGTGTGGATATAAGCATTCCCAAACACAGTGTGTATGCACTAATACACAGCCTGTATTCTAAATATTTTTATTGTCTTAGGAGATCATTCTCATTCTGTCAAGTTAGTCCTGGAAATTGGCCCAGCAGTCTCTATACTGACATAAATCTATTTAGGCAAAATGCTTTAGAGGTTTGAGATGTACTAAACCTAGATCCAATCCAGAGAGCTACTGAGGAAGAAACTTCCTGTGGTAAACTCTTTGCAAGCAAATATGACTTTTATTTCCTACTGAACACTTGCTGGATTGCATAATTGTGCACAATGATCTTCACGCCCTAAACAAAACTGATTTTCTGCTATGCTCATGCAGATGGCAAATAATTTTAAAACCACTGAACACTATTCTATCAGGAAAACCTGAATTCTGCTAATAAAAAATAACAGTGTTAAAGGAAAATTCCTATTTGAGAAAGAGGTTCACTCACAGAACTGACAGTCAATCTAATAGTAGTTATGTGTTATAGAAATTTTAGCCCCATTTTAAGTGAGAGATACTGTATTCAATGGCTTAAAATTAATTATTAGACAGTAAGGAACATACTGAGTGTTCCTGATGAGGTTAAAGGATTGTATCAGGTTTCAAAAACTGCTGCATTTGCAGCCATCCATTTCCAAGAACTGAGAAATCATTTGCAATACTTGATTTGTAAAGGAAAGTTGTTCTTTTTTTTTCTTGTTTTATGGGTGCTTGACACTAAAGAGTGTTACTAAATATCACATGGATCTCAAAACATATGCACGTCTTTTCCACTTTGAATAGGAATATACAGGCCAGCATCAAGGGTAATGAATTATTGACAATCTTTTTTTTTTTTATCCTACATCTTTATTGCAGATAGAGAAGGTTCCAGACTATGCTTTTAGATGACCTCCTTTCCAATGCAAACACATATTCAAAATATAAGTAAGAACATTTGATAACACTGTGTGGAGGTGAAGTTCTCTAAAAAATATTCCAAATAGCAGTGTCTGAGACCTGTTAGAATTTCTTTAAGAACTGCTCTTAGCAAGTGCGTGTCATCAGCATTGGCTTTTTACCCTGCTGTGTTACTTTAAACATCTGCAACTCCAATATAATATGCTGCAAAGGCAGTCTGAACTAGTAGAAGTCTCTCAGCAGTGAGTTCAGTGTGCATCAAAGGAAACTGAAAATGATTATTTCTTGTTATATAAGACCAGTTTACAATTGAAATAAACTATCATCTTCATTTTTAAGCAATATTACTGCTTTGCAAAAGATTGTAACTTCCTGCAAATTACTATAGCTACTGAAGAGGTTTCACAAGGAATGTCATTTCAAGAACAATACATTATGCTCAGGTTCTACAGGATTGCACAGTGTGATGTGAGAGAGTTAAAATACTTCTATGGATGACTTACATGTGTGCAGATAATGGGGTTGATTAAATTAGTCTGGTAAATGAAATCGTGTAGATCATTCAAGTCAAAATAGTTGTTCTTCAGTCTTGAAGTCCTTGTGAATATGTTTTGATAGACTGCAGATAGAGCAAATATAACTTTGATGTAGTCAGTTGGAAAATTACTTTTGTCTTCACCAATGAGCTTTCTTTCTGAACAGTGATATTTTAGCAAAACATCACTGAACACAATATTTATGTAAAAAATTACGTAAAATTCATCTGTCTTTCAGGTACACTAATATCCACATATGTTGCAAATTTGTTCAAGGAGAAATAAAACATTCTCAACACTAATTCGCTTCACATTAAGTTAAAATTTTAATAAGTTTTAATAGGAAGACAATTTAGAGATTTGCTAATACTCAGATTTGGTATTTCATCCTTCCACTGAGGGACATAAAACGTGCGTTTATTATTGTTTTCCAAAGAGGCCTGAAACTTCCTGAAGCAAGGGACTTCATGATCACTTTCATTCCTGATTTCCATTTGCACCACTATTTGTTAATCTGGTGAGAATCATGCTCAGAGCCTCCACACTGTGGGGACATTTTCATTACACAGCATATACAAGTGAGGACTGAAGACCATGGCCTAATCCGTTTTGTCCTAATGTTTTAAAATTCCAGTTTTTACTTCTTGATTCTGGATTTCAAACTCCCATGCTCTTTCTAGAAGAAAAGATATGTCTTATGTTTTGTGGAGTTAGTCTGGATTAACATACAGCTTTACTTCATCTTCTTTGCTTTTGTATTCTTACAACCTCTTTCCACTAGGAACTTTCAACCAAGCTTGCAAGCACATTTACATTGGACAACATATACTTCTCATCTTTGTCTATATTCACTATGCACTTCACAAATTGCTACATAATTGTGCTCTCCAGCTAAAATGTGTAATTGCAAAGTTATTACAAGCCAAAGGAATAGTTGTTTTCACTGACAACAAAACTGTAAATGAAAACTTGATTAACATGTTAACAGTGCTCTGCCCCTCCCGTGAGCATTTTCAAATCCTTTGTTATGACCCACAGCTAATCAGACTTCTCTTTTGTTTGCAGAAACTACTGGAGCTTTTTTGAATGCAAAATTATTAGGCCCACTCCTAACAATTAAGATTTTGTGCTGTGCATCTCAGGACAACTAAGTTTTGAAAAGTTAAATTTTTGTCAAGTGCTGTTTCTCTTTTTCTTTGAGTGAATAAGTGCAATATTTCTGGGATGGAGGTTTTCTCTTTGTAAATGTTGTTTCTCAACCCTCTCCATTATACACCATTTCTTATGATTATAAAACAGTGTTACTATTTGATGGTGAAAAATTTGTCCTCTTTTTAAAATGATGTCTAGAAATGCACTAGGGTTCTTTCTTTCTTAACCACCCTTTCATTACTTGAAAAAAATTACTCTTATTACTCTGCACTGTTGTGTTTTACATTTCTGTGTAAATAACAGATAATGGATAAATGCCTTCTGTTTTTTTAGTCTGACTGGGCTTGACTGACAGCCCAGTAAATAAGTAGCTCCAGGACAAAGAATATCTCTGGACAGAGAATATTTCAAGCTGAAAGTGACCCATAAGGATCATTGAACCCAAATCCCTGCTCCTCTCAGGACTAAGTTCATTGTCCAGATGCTCCTTGGACTCTGACAGGCTTGGTGTCATGACCATTCTCTGGAGAGCCTGTTCCAGTATCCAATCACCCCCTCCATGAAGAAGCTGTTCCTGATGTCCATCCTGGACTTCTCCTGATGCAGCTTCATTCCATTTCCTCGTGTCCTACCACAGACAGAGAGATCAGCATCTCCCTCTGTGCTGCCAACCTTCAGGAAGTTGTAGACTGAGATGGGGTCACCTCTTAGTCTTATCCAAGTTGAATCAGCCAAGTGACCTCAGCTGCTCCTTGTAAGTCTTACCTTCAAGGTGTTTTACCATCTTGGTCACCTTCCTCTGGACACACTCTGCACATGTCCAGTGTGGAAAGCCATGCTTACTAAAGCATGTCGTAGAAACAGTAACATTCATCATTCCTTTCAAATGTTGAAATCATGGTGATGAGGTGAATGGTTTTAGAGATTAATGACAGAATTTCCTCTCCTTCATGCTGTAAAAAAGATAAAAAACATACTGCAGTTGAGTTATGAGTTACTGTTATGATCATTGTAAAAGTCTCGCTGCCTGTGCTAAAAGACAGCTCTGACACACCACTGAGAGCCATGTACAGAGAGATTTTCACCACTTTTCCTCTTTACCTATGAAAAACCTCAAAACACCTTTTCGGCTTTTGCTAATTGTTAGTGTATGTATCATTTACCCAAGAAAATAAATATTTTTACTCTATACTAAGAAGTTGAAGTGAATATGAATACCCAAAATCTTTAGTGAAACGCTGATTTTTATAAATCCCTTTTAGTAAACAGTGCAAAAAAGTAAAATGTTCAGAATTTACCACTGCTTACTGAATCTTAGATATAAATGTATCAGCAAGCAAAGATGTGAAGAAGTTGAACAGGTTTACTCTGAAAATTATATGATCTTTTACATGAAATTATGAACCAAAACATTTCAGAGTTTGACGTGTATTTGAAATCAAATGGCTTCACAATATGAAGAAGTCAAATACATCAAGTAATTAAATATTAAAAAAAAAAAAATTAAATCCCTAAGTCCTAAGTAGCCCATGATCAGGCATAAATTATACTTGCAATTAAATAACAACTTCATCCACAACTCACAACCATGCAGCTTTTAACTATAAATGAAAAACTGGGTTGCCTGTGGAAGATGCTTAACATGTTTATTCATCATGTCCTTTCTCTGTTACTGAACCCAATGTCACTCTTATATTTGTTCACTACCTCATTGGTTTATGACTTTTACCAGAAAACAAGTGTGTTGCAGGATTTCATAGCTGGATTCCAGGTTTATATACAATGGCAGTGGTCTCTAAGCATACAGATCTTCCAAGTGGGAAGAATGCTACTTTAATGTTATCTCAGGAAGGAAAGGTTATCTGTTTCAGCAGAAGGCCAGAGTTCTAAATATAAATGAGAAAAAACTAGTTGAAAAAAGGTAATTATTTCTTCCCTTTTAAGCATGAGCTGAACTATTTGAAACAGAACAAATAACAAGCAATAAGATGCTTTGTGCCTACAAAGACAATGCCATAATAAAATGGCATTTTGTTATGTTTCATGATGGTTATTTCTTCTTTCTTCGTTTTAATATTAATAATTTAGTCTTCACACAGTACAAAGGCTTGTGTTAATACGGTATTGCTTGCAGGCTAATATTTCTTGTATGAATTATAAAATGCTCATGCTCTGGTGGAGCTAAACCTGATATAAAAATCATATGAATTTTAAATAACAAAGTTACTGGAAAAAGAGATTATATAGGCCAATTAAAAAACTGCCCTCCAAAATAAAGCATTATGCTTTCTTTTTGCCAGAAGCTTCTGATTATAAATATTATTATTAGAACTTGGAATTAAAAATGTTAGTGTGTATTAATATTGACAATTTTAAGGTACAACATTCTAAATATATTTATTATTGCTCTGTTAATAATTTTAACATTATTTTGATTATTAGTATAAAAGTAAGTACGGGGTAGTTTTGAAGAATATATTGTTTTAAAGAAGCTGATATATTGTACAATGGCAAAATTTTTATGAGATATTACTTATTACACTACAGTTGTTCCACTGAACTAGGTACTGTGTAAATATCATATCAAACAGGAATTATTTGCTCCTACAATGTTAGAGATTAAAAAACCACCCCAAAATCTAGGAATTAAGGGTGCTTCAGTGTTGGAGTGTCTCATATCCCTAAGGACACTGAAGAAATCAACATCTTTTCAAAAAGCAGGCTCTTCAAGATGCCTCAAGTTACTTATTTCAAATTGGAGACATCCAGTTTATTAAATTTTGAAATTTAAACCACCCTCAATAGATTTCCAGTCCTTTTTTGGTAAATCATTTTCTGGTGGTAGTTATGAACTAATACCGTTCTTGCAAATCTTTATGTTTTTTTCTATATTTCCTTTCTGGATATTTTAAGTACTTAGAATTTATCTTTATATTAGATATATATCTTTCTATCAAATTCAGCATTCCTGATTCAAATTTCAACATTAAGTATTCAACAAATTACAGGGATAGAACTTTAATGAGTTAGAAAATTATGATATAGCCTAGAATTTCACCACTACTACATTAGTTCAAGTCAGTCTTCCCAAAGTTCCAATTTCCCTATCAGAAACAAGAGGGTAATTATATTTACTTACCATAAATAGAGCAGTGAGGCTTTATACAATTTTTTGAGGAGCAGCAATATCCTCAGGTGGAATTAGGGAAATGAACATAAATTCTCTTGCAATCTATAAATACAAAGAGGCATTTAAATGTTCCTAATGAGCATCATACGTTAGAAATGGGTTCTTCCCATAACTCCCTGCAAATTGCCAGGCTGCAGTAAGACTAGACCATTAATTTATACTTTTAGGCAAATATGCTCTATTTCAAATAATTTAGTCTCAGCAAACAAAGTAATAAGAAAGGAAGATTGACATTAAGGAAAGAGGAATAAGCTGCCTCTGCTAGGAGGTGTTGAAGCACAGACATGGACAGTTATTGTGGTATAGCTCTGTGCTGCAAACTCCCAGCCAATTCTGCCTGCTCCTTGGCAATTTGTGTCCCTATTTCCTTGGCAGTGGTCAGGAGCCCTGCTTTTTGCTGCTGTTGATGGTGTATCTTCTTTCCATGAGTTATGTGCATGTGTCTGTGTTTGTGAGAAGCTTTCTGTTGCGCTTCATGTCCAATCACTAAATAAAAAAAGGCCATGAATGGTACCAGTGAAAATATTATAGGAAATGAGTGAAAGACAAATTAGCCTGTTATACACAGCTTTCACTCTTCTGAGTCAGTGCCAATGATTGTGCAAAGTGAATAAGGCTTACCTTCCCAAAAGTGCTGTGATAATCATGCGCCACAATTCCATAATGTTTTACCAAATCATAGGACTTTGTTAGGGCTCTGTTGTCTGATAAGAACGAGTCAACAGAACAGCCCAGAACATGCTGTTTTATATTTAATTACTGAATGAGAAGCACTAAAAACTGTTTTAAGATCATTTAAAAAGGTTAAGACAAGACTCAAAAGACAGATATCCGCCTGAATAAACTCAATGTTGTTTAGGAACTTCTGTTTTAGCAAGTATAATTCCTAAATTTTATTGTTTTATTATTTTAATTCTTCATTAAACTCCCCATTTTATTGTATAGAGATTGTCATATGCTGACAGCTGGTGTCTGTACCTCTATGAAAACATCCCAGCAATATTCTTATCCCAAATAGTCATGCATAATTGTTAGTGAGGATGAAATAGTTCTCAGAATTTTCATGATTATGGGTTTTCCAGTCTCCTAAATGCACTTCAGGGAAGCACAGTTTGTTACCAAGCAAGACTTTTGTCTTACCAGTGGAGAAGATTAAGCCCTATGGACAAATGCATATCTTCAAAGGAGATACTAAGGAGTGTAATGCAATTTAGTTCCCTTATTTCTCTTTGTGTGCTTTTCATAAACATATACTACATGATATCCTACTGAGCAATGTGTTTATAAACATAGTGGGGAAAAAAATCAATTACTTTGAATTTTACTACTTTTTTTTCAATTTTGTTTTTTTGTTTCAAGAAAATTTGTTGAGAGATAATAAATGACATTTATTTTATACAGATACAGAAAAATTAATTGAAATAATAACAAGGTTATCTCATAAGCTCACAAATGAAGGGTCAGAGCTTTGTGCAAAGCATCATTGACGATGATTGTGGTCTTGAATAAATTTGAAAACAAGGTATTGTTTGCTTTCTTTTGGTGGGATAGCTAAAAATTAAACATTCTATGGTACCCCACACTTTTTCCAGCTTTGTTTTGCAACTCTTTTAAATACCCTATTTAGTACTAACATAATTTTCATTATATTGTAAGATGGTAATATTTCAGTATGCCCGTACCATTCTACTAAAGGCAGATAATTTCACTTTGGTTGGTATGACTTTTTTAACAGTGTCTAGTGTCTAATATTTCTAGGTGGCAATGCAATGGAAATCACAATGTGGAAAGAAAGTAATTAGCAAATTTTATTTTGAATCTGTTCTCTGCTTCTTCTGTAAAACACAATTAGAAATATTATAGTTTAGTGTATGATATTGTGGTAGTATTTGAAAATAGCACTATATGAAGCAAGATCCTATGTTGGAATTTGCTTGCACAAGGGAAAAAGAGAGACCTTTTGTGAAATTAAAGGACTGTAAGATATTAAGAGAAAGAAAAGGAGGACCGTGCACTTGAAAATAAAGATATGTAAAAATTTCTTTCATGTCACATTAGAAGACAGAAATAAATGGGAAGTCTACTAAAAGTAGCAGAAAGCTATGGTATGAGATGGATTGTTTAGACAGAAATACTGAGTCAGGATAAGTATGCAGAAAAGACAACAAAATGTTCACTATGAACTGGTTGTGCTGAGAAATATGTGTTAGGATTACATCCTTGTTCCCTTCCCCTTCACCACAAGTCTCAGTTTCAGCATCTTTACCTCCCTTTAGCTTTCTTAAAATAAAACTATACTTGATAGAAAGAAATCTATGCAAAAAAGTTTAAAAGGAGATTTTAATTCCGTCCAAAAATTTCAAAAACATATGACAAAGGCAAGGAGTATTTGAAAAATAATTAGATTTCACTTTTTATAGTCATTATTTTTCTGAATATTTGTTTTTGAATAGTTGGTTGGAAATAGATTTGTCTGAAATTAATGTCTGATGATCTGTTCACCAAAGTTAACCAAAAAAGGCCTCCTTTAACTTCACTCCATTTCTATTAAACCATATGATGATCATTTGTGTAAACTGAAGTTGAGAAGAGAAGCTCTGCACAGTAACAGAGAAGTGACAAAAACAAATTTGGGAAGGGCATGTGGAAGGAGGTAGATTTTTCCAGTGTACTGCAACTTTTTCTTCACTGTGAATACATTTGTGATGTTGCCTCAGTCCAAATTTTGCAAATAATGTTATAAATTTCCTATGCAGCTCAACAGCTCTAATTACCCTTCCTTCTTTTGGAGACTATAACAAAACAAGGGACTGAAAGATACATTTTCCATTGCTCTCCAATGATACCGTTGGAGTATTTATGTAACACATCAGTCTTCATGTGTACTGTCTTGCCAATAAGGTAAGTGAACACATTATCTTAATTGTGGGTAGAATATAGGAAGCAGAGGAGTAGTAGGAATGAACATATTAAACAATCAACAGGGAGAAAAAGATGCAAATGATCTTGAATATTTCTGCATAGTTCACAAAAGGAAGTCTAGCAATGTTTGTCCCCCCTGCTCCCAGGTTTAATTCTCAAAGCTGTCCCAACTTAGGTTTTGTTCTCCCAGTCCTCTGTGAAAGCTTAAGTCTGCCATGGATTTTATAGCACTGACTGAGAAAGAAAAATTACGTCTGAGAATCAAAGAAGCCAATGAGGTAGCTTCACCCTGCAGGGTTCCAGAAGTTCTTAATTTAAACTATGAATCACTTTTGCTGCAACTGAAAGGCAGAAACTCTTAAAGTGGCATCCTTCGGGGGTAATTCTGCCTTTAGTTCTGCACTGTATAATTCAGACATTTGGAACAAGTTAAGCATGTGAATCTCTGATGGTGGCCACTGCACTTAAAACAATTGCTGGTTATCCTGTCAGACTAAAGGAAGCATGTTTTCTACCCTAAAGTCTTCATTTTAATGGTAGATACCCTTTAAAAGTGATGAAAATTGATGCCATAAATGACCAGTCTGGATTCGACTGGGTTTGTTCTTTGTCTTCTTTTCCCTCACTGTTTGCAAAGGTAAATATGGAGACAGGGTTGTGAGTACAAATTCCAAATTGCTTTGGAAAGAATAATTTATGTTCTCAAAGTTATTTAGATGGCTAGATTTGCTTAATAAAAGAGTTTTGTGCTTTTCTCTCATGCTTCAGAGATAAAAAAATGTAAATGGCAGTATCTAGGCACTCTTATTTATGGTTGATAACACCAGGTAGATGATTGGTAATAATAAGTTAAATAAGGCCAATGCAGAAGATGATTGAGAGCAAGACCTCAAATTGTACTAATCTTTAATAAGAGACTAATGCCTCTCAGAACGTTCAAAGGCAGCAACATCAGTGCTTGCCAAATAATGCAATTCAGGCTCTCTCAGGGTAGACATGTATTAGGATTCAGTCTTAGATTTTTGTCAGACCTACAGCCTGGTTTTCAACTGAATCAGGGCTGCAGATAGCATGAAGATTTAATATCCAATGCTTTGTATTTCTAGCCTTTCTTTAAAAGTAAAATTAATCATCATGAAATTAATTTTTAATTTCCAATTTTAATTTTTATAAATACCTAACTAAATAGAGTTTAATTTAAAAATCAAATTATCTTAATCTACATGTCAATGTGTGCCCATCAAAACTTCAAAACCCTCCTATATCCCTGAAGGACATAATCTCAATATATCTTCCCTTAAGGTTGTGGTTAAAAGCTAGTGGGAAGAAAGAAAGTTTAGATGTATGGGCAGACTCTACATGAGAATAAAATCAGTGGGAAAGAAATCTGCTCTGTTTAACTGTCTTTTACTACAAGGCCAGAGAATACTTTCTCCACTAGTTTTTAATATACATTTCATTATGCAAACATTTTAATTCCATTCCCCCTCCCCCCTAAAAAAGACATAAATGAAAAATATTGGGAAATTAAAAAATCCAAAACCCACACAGAAAAAAGAAAATTAATGAGTATTATCTGTAAATAAATCTTCTGGCAGTATTTAAATATACTTTTTTGCCTTAGGAAACTTAAGTTAAAGACAATAGTGTTTTCCTCCTGAATTGTCATCCCCATTAAAAATATCTTACTACCTATATTGTTTTTCTGTTAAGGTAATAAGTTTAGACTGCAAATTTTACAAATTAGTTTTTCTTTCCTGAATACAGAAAGAATTTTTTTACTATTTTTCCACAAGGATCATTGCAATTGTATAAGTATTTTTGTTTTCTGTAAATCTAGTTACAGTCATTACCAAAATAACACAAAATGGCCTGTCAAAATCTTTAGTAGGCATTGACTTATAAAAATGTTATTATGTATTTAAAAAGAAAATATAGCCCCATCAAGAAAAACTGTTGACATTAAATTAATGAAATATTTGTAAAAGGTTTATGAAAAGCTTTCTAATGTAAGTTTTTGTCTTGAAGATACTATATTTTGTGAAAGAAATTACTTGACAGAGCTGTTTTGAATTTTAATTATTTCTAATGATGAAAAATATATTTCAAGGAAATATGTCCCATAATAAACAGTTTCCTCTTTCATATGTGCAAGAAAATGACTTTCCATGATTAATTCATTTATTCAGTTAATTTAAATAGAAATTCTCTTGGAATGATAAACACCAGTTTTCAAAAATGTGATATATTTTCTTTTAACATCAAGTATTTTGTAAGGTGCCATGAAGTGACGGATAAAATTAGATAAGCCGTTAGCAAAGGTATCTATCAAGAAGCTAGTCATGTATGAATACTAAAACATAAGACTTGAAAAAGTATTCAGTTGTTAAAAGAACATAATTCCCATTTTTTATTTCAGTACCTCTGTCTGGAGTCCTCTGGAAGAAAAAAATTTCAATCAAAAAATTGTCTGTTTTCTTTTACCTTAACATAATTATGTAAATAACTAAAATATTTGAAATGTCTCCCTTATGGAATGACCTGTCTTATAAATTGACATCAGACTTGCACATTGGTTGAGGTTAGAAGGGCCTCTCATTATCCACTCCAGCTTTCCTGCATGCCTGTCTTAGCTCTTAGCTCAGGGGCCTGAGACTTCTGGAGACAAATCTTAGCAGTAAGGCCAAGGTGAAGGAACAGGCCAAGATAGTCAATGACTCCAATTCCTTTGGCACAATCTCCTCTGCCCCATACAGACGGGGCCCCACATTTTCCAAAGCTCCTTTTACTGCTGATTTAGCTGTAGAAGCCCTTCCCACTGCCCTTCACAACCTTTGTCAGATTCAATATCAGAATATTAAAATCTTTAAATCTCTTTTTTTAAATCTCATCCCCACATTCTCAGACAGTGTCTCGATATTCCTCTTGCTTCCACATCTTTTTTGTAACTTATATTTGAATTGGGGATGACTTTTTTCATCCATGCAGGCCTCCTGCCACCTTTGTTTGATAACTAAGTCATCACGATAGACCATCCTTGATCTTGAAGGTGAATTTAAACACACATGTACACAAGACCAAACCCCCCAGAAAACCCATATAACAAATCAGCATTTCTAGACCCCTCTTCCCTCCAGGACCATCTGTTATTGAACTCTTACCAGCAGGTCTCTGAAGAGGCTGAAGTCTTCTCTAAAAAGTCCAGAGCTGTGATCCTGTTATTTATCTTTTTCCTTCCTCTCAGGATTCTGAGCTCAGGCTTTTGAGGCTGAAGGGTTTTAGAGAAGATCCAGTCAATCTCTGTAGCACAAAATTATGAAAGTATTAACTTCTGATCTCTGAAAAAGTTATAAACTTCATGTTAAATCATTGTTCAGTTGAAAAAATGAAATGTTCAAAATTACCCATATGCCATGATAACTTCTTTGTTCCCTTTTTGGGAACTCAATTCATGAACCTCCAGTCATGTGGTATCCTCCCATTCTCCTGTACCTTCTGCGTTTGATATCTACAGAATCTATACTGCAGTGTTTGCCCCAGGACACAGACACTTTTGATTTTCATATTTAGACTGCAGGAGAGTCTCTGCTCGGGTGCCTGGAGCATGTCCTCCCCCTCCTTCTTCACTGGTGTCTGCAGTGCTGCTGAGAGAAACCTATTTTCACTCCTGTCCCCAGGTGCTCTTGCACAGCAGCTTTTCCCCCTCCTTAAACGCATTATCCCTGAGGTGCAACCACCTTTACTCCTGGGCTCAGTCCTGGCGAGCAGCATTCCCTCTTGGAGCCAGCTGGCATTGAATCTATTGGACACTGGGGAAGATTCTACTCAGCTGCCCGGTAAATATTAGGGATGTAACAGTAAATGCTTTACCCCAGGGAAAACGGTATCCTTTTATAAAATCAATGGAGTCCTTCTTTCCTGAGACCTGACTGAGGTATTGAATTCACATAATATTATGCTTGCTTCCTGCAAAGAATTTTGTTTGGGAAAGATCTCAATATGTGGCTACTTCCAAACTTCCTTGGGGCTCTACACAAGATAAAGTCTCTACTTTTTTTTCTTCCTTTTTTAGTCCATGGTTTTTTTGGTGAGTCTAAAAATTACAGAGGGTTGGAGTAGCAGATTTGCTGCTTACAGAAAGTAGAGCAATAACACTACTGAGAAATTCTGTAAAAATTGTAACAAAATAGCTTATAAAAAGAATACATGACATTTGCACATTATTTATAGCTTTAATTACAACATCCCATGCTTTAGGATTCAGTGAAATAAATTTTCAGTCAAATTTTCTTTATTGGAGGGCAAGCAAGCAATGCTAAATCTCTCAATTAAATTCATATAAAATTTCTGTTCTTTGCTTACGGGTGTCCCATGTTCTGCCCCCAGTTTATTTATTTTGCCACTTATGTTAAAAGAGACACTGGGACTTATAACTACTGAATATTCCCTGGCTGCAGGGAAATAGTTACACCCCTGAGGTTTGTTTGTTGGTAGCAGAACCGTGCATTGAATTATTGTGTCTGACAAAGATATTTTTTTCTGTCTCATTTTCAGTTCTTTGTGTTATTACTGCTGTTTTATTGTCATCAAATAGTTTAATATTTTCATTACTTAAGGTGTTAAATGGCACTGGTTTGTATTAACAACACCAAACCCCAGATTTCAGATACACTATTATGTTGAATTATTTTATATGAATCTCCACTTTTCAATACCTTGCAATTTTACTTGCATATTTTCCACTTCCTCCCTCAAAACAAACAAACAAACAAACAAACAAACAACACCCCCATTTCTTTTGCAAGTGAAAACCTAGTTTAGAGAAAAAACAATACTTGTTTGCCTGGAGCATGTTTATATTCCAGCTGTGTAATAATGTGCAATCTGTTTCCATGACCACAGTTTCACTAATATTCATTCTGTCGTGTTTCACGAAGGTATAAAGTAAGATAATTGCTTTAAAATGTATATTGATCATACAGATAAAAAAGGAACACTTCTTTTTTTCTTAAGAATTTTAGATTTGAGTATTTTTCTTAATAGGAAAGTTAGTGATGTGTTTTCTGCATTTCCCCGCACATTTTTCAGTATAAAGTTTTGCTACTGATTGCGTAGGAAAGTGTTCCTGCTCTGGGTAAAAGAATGTCATGCAACTAAGGTAATTGGAGAGTCACCCAAAAGGTTGGATTTTCATGATGTCTTGTTAATATGTTTCTGTTCAGAGCATTTCATAGGCATTACCACCTGTAAGTACAGCTTCTGAAGAAAATCTGAACAATTGTGTAATAAGCAGTCAAAACTAGTGCTCATGCCAGGACTGCTTGAACATCTCTGCAAAGATATGAATTGCTGCCAAGTGTGGATATATGAAAGATGTATCCCTCTCTCTCTCTGAAATTCTTTCCTGATTAACCAAGTATGTTAGGATATTCTGATTTTTAAAACAAGATCTAGCAGTAATAAACTATGAATTACAGGAAACAGCATAATTTATTTCTTCCTTTGTATTTCTGACCTTAATAAAATCACTGTAACTCTCTTCCAATGAATTAATGAGATGGTACTGAAAGATAAGTAGATGATAGATAGATAAATAGATCAATAATTGATAGATAAATAGAATAGAATCATAGAATATCCTGAGTTTGAAATGTCACATAAGGATCATTGAGTCCAGCTCCTGAATATTTTAGATATTAGATATTTTAGATCTCTTCCTTAACCAGAGCTCCCCAAAATAAAAGGAAGTTTCTTATTTGGCAAGTGTTTTCATATTTACATTTTTGCTTCTTTGGTAGCAGCTACAAGCTGAAAAATGTTTAATTAGCTATAAAAAATGAGACAGTAGGAGCTAGATGGACAAAAAGTCTTGGTATCCTTAATGCAATTTCCTGTAGAGATGTCTAAGTCCAAAAATTCTGGATGAAAATGCCTCTGTTGTTCAGTCTCTGCTCTTCCTGAGATCAGTTCTCTTGAAAACTTGATACCAGAACCACTTAAAGACCATGCAGAATACTTAAGATAAGTAAATAATAAAGTTGAGATCCCTGAGATTCGAAAAGTCTATATAACAGCGTATCTTGTTTTTGCATGCCTGGACTATTAGAAGAGAAAAAGTGACAGTCTCTGCAACAATTTATGTTTTCATAATCATGAGGTGGCTGTTTGGAGTAGAGGTCTGTATTGAAGGATTTTTTCTGGAAACTTTGCCAGTGTTTAGAAAAGGGTGCAAGGCTCTTGGAAGCAAGAAAGATGTTCCAACCTGAATCCCTGTGACTTAGAGTCTAACTGAATTCTAGATTCTGTTCTGGAAGTCAGCTTGCCTGAAGGTTAGGCTAAAGCAACTAAGATTCTTCACTTAGTATAAAAATAATCCTATGGTGCAATTATTTAGGTGTATTTGACTAAGGTTATATTTGTTGTCAATTAAATTAGGAGAATATTTAGAAAGCCTCTTTTGTTTACATTTAGTTGACTAAATAAATTCTATTTAATTGACTGTACAGCAGAGACCTTTAAAGGAATTTTATGTGAGACAGGTGGAGAAAATTTTTATAGTAAAATACCCATGCTGTTTCTGTTTTTTCCGTCATGAAATGATTAATGTCAAAATATTCCACAATTCTTTTAGGAAATACCATCTGCTAAAGGTCTTATACTTTAATACATATTGGCAAGTCTCCTCCCATTCAAAAGTATAATTTCTCCTTATGATCTCAAGCAAAGATTAACACAGCCGAAAGGGGGAGTTTACAACTAATTCAGAGAATGTTGCTCTGATGTGATTTTAAGAGTGTTTATGCTACATTTAAGGTACAGAAAATCAAAGCAGTATAGCTGTCATGTTTGAGTGCACCCATAAATAGAATTCTATTCTAGTAGAACTAATTGGTGCAAATGTTGGCTTGTTACAAAAGCTAGTACAACATATTCATAATCACCAAGGATTATGGAACTCAAGCATAAGAAATCATATCCCACATCCAAAAAGAAAGAAAAGAAAGAAATGTAATTTGCTTCTTATAGTTTCTTTCAAGACATGAACAATGAATAACATGCAACCTATATGGTCTTAACTATTTTATTACACTTCTTTGCATTTGCTGGTGTCTCTAGAAGTTGATTTGTAGATCCTGGGCTGAATTTCCTCTTTCTGGATTAAATTCTCAAGTCAAAGCTAGCTACATAAAATTTATATACCATAGGGGTATAGAATCATGTGTAAGGTCCCAATGCACAGATCTTTTCTGCTACAGTTGTCCAAAATTCTGCCTTTCTTCAGAGCCTTTTGTTGTCACGTTTACCCTGTAGTAGGTTTCTACAGCCTAATAAGTAAGGAATTGTTTAAAAACATAAGGATTAGGCAGACACTGATAAATGGTTTCCAAACTTCATGTGTTTGACAATTAACAGTTTTCTACTAAATGGCATGTGGCAGTAATTGCTCCTTTGTCTCTGTGAAAAGAAAAAATCAAACAAAACAACTCTCCATTAAAAAAAAACCAAAAAAAAACGCACCAAAAAACAAGGAAAAAAACCCCAAAAAAGCCAGAATAAGATTTCAAACTGTAAATCCTAGTCTTACACTCATGTCTAACATAGAAGAAATACAAATTCTGGAGAGAATTTGAGCAATTGTTTTTCCTAATTTTAAAAAAATTATTTTTATTTAGTCTTCCTGGCTGCTACATAAGTATTTACTTGTTTTTTTTTTATTTTCTGTGGTTCTGAACACGTAGAGCTCTTAGTCATGATTTTTAAATTATAAAAATAGTGTAAACCCATGCTTTTCTTCCAAGTTATCTGTAACTACATGCAAGTTAATAACTAAAGGAGCTACTGGTTTCAAATTTTTCTCTGAGATATTATTTGTGTCTTTCGGAAGGTATTTATCTTCTATTTAAATGTTGGAGATAAACATAGACAATTAATATTTTGTAAACTAAAATGAATATGTTCAGCTAAGTTTTTCTTTCCTTCTTTAATAAATTCTGATAGACAATTAGCTCAAGTAGTATATGCACAACATCTAAGGAAATGCCAGCTCATTATCATCATTGATACCAGCCCATTTTATCTAAATTTATCATTTTAATAGCTTAAAAATATAATATGATAGAAAATATAAAAAAATATGGCTATTGCTAGATATGAAGCTTATTTATTACATTATTAGTGATAAATGAGTGAATCATACCTCTCTTCTATGTATGAATAAAAGATCTAATTTAGGTCAGCAATAAAGTATTCATATATTTATATTATTGAGAGGTACATATAAATTTTTAACTTGCAGAATAAACCAGTTCACTTTGGTAAAAAGAAAAAGGAAATGCACTGCATAGCCATAGTAAATATAGGTAAATTATAAATTTTTTTTTAATTGAACACAAACAGAATTTTAAAAAATTTACCTGTTCTTTTAGCATCTCACTTTCTTTGATCTATTTGAACAATTCTTCAATGGATTCACTTGTCTTCTCTATTTAGGTGGAAAGAAGAATATGGTTATTGGTTATATGCACTGTACTGTAGCAGTGTACATTGCTTTATTTACACAATGAAAATTATTTTTTAGAAAAAACATTTTGAGGGGATTTAGGATAGTTCAATTGTCTACGATTTTTCACGCATAATAGAACAGAGAGAAAACAGATTTGGTCATGGAACATATATAATATGAATTTCATGTGAATCTGTTACAATTCATTAGCTAAGCTACTTTTTGAATAAGAACAAAAAAGTGAATTTGGACATTGTTTCCAAAAAGATTGTTATGAGAATAAATGACCACAAAAAAGATGAACATGATTTCAGAACTGATGTATAAGTCTCCTTCAGCCCATTAATTTACGTTATTCAAATCCAAAATGTACACACCCTTGAAATGTATCCATTTTATTCCAAACTACAAGTCTGAGGACAATTGTGGTGCCTTGAAGGCTGAATGAGAAGTAATGAAGAGACATTATTTTTTGAGTATGTATAGAGGCCTCTGTCAGTATAGTACAAGTTCAAAGTAATTCTTGTTGTTTCAGCACCTGTATTATAAAAAGGTGCTCCTCAGTGTGGCTTCCCTACTTCCCCTTACATGTACATTCAGATGTCTTGATGATGTCCGAATAATCACATGAGCACATGTGAAATATGCACTGATATCAATGAAGTTTGCCCATTCTGAAAAATGTAAAAAAACCATACCAAACCAAACCAAACCAACATAAAAAACAACAAAAACAACCAACCAATCAAACAAGAAAAAAAAACCCACAACAGAAAAAGAAGTTCCAGATATCAAACCTCTTCATAAAATATCATTGCTCTATTAGTAAAACTTACTCTAAGGAGGAATTCCAATTTTCGTTCTCCACTCCCAAAGCTTGCACTGCTCCTGAGCTAAATATGGGCAAAGAATTATCAAGTAAGAAACTCTTTTAAGGAATCTTTGCAGCAAATATTTAGTAGATTGTATTACTTGGATTACAGAAACAAGAATCTCTTACCAGGAAAGACCTCACTCTGTTTAGCACTGTGCCAAGGAATCAACAAACCAACCAACCAAATCTGGATTCTGCAAGTTGTTGATCATAAAAGGAATTTCCTGTCCCCTCTCCATTCTGAGTGAGCTGAAGATGTGCAACCTTTTTCCCAGGTAAGTGATTAGTCATAAGGGTTTGTCTAACCTTCATGGTAACTGACACCAGCAAACCTGCTGAGAATTCTGTTATTGAGATCACTGGAGTCACTGTGGCACTTGCATTTTGGAGGGCTTTGACAGCTTAAAATTTACCAGGAGAAAATGATCAGATCTGTGACAATCTTTTTGCATGCACCTGCTGTTCAAACAAAATCCTTCTGTTCATCCAATTTGTGGGTAATTCAGTTAATAAGTAAATTGGTTTTAAACTAAATGTTTTTAAAATCGGCTTATCCCTGACTGTGGTGTAAACTTTAAAATGAAGTTAAGTGCAGCTTGTATGTCTATTAGAGATCATTCTGACTAATGTCCGATTCACCAGACACTTACTTACAGGTTAATGTTTATTCAGAATTAATCACTGGAGTAACACAAGGTCATGCACTGAGTGAGGTAGTTAAAATGAACAACTAGGATCCTACTCCTAGGTACTCAGCAAGTCTTTGGATGTCCCTTCAGTAGGTTAATGTTGCAATCTATGTGCTATATTCTATACTGGTTTCTCTTTCATGGCATACTTCATTATGAAATTAATTTTCTGTCTATGATTTTACATTAACCTTAACTGTACCTGTACAGCATTCAAAAGAATTACCTTTTTGTGCTGTACTGAAGATAAGTTAGCAATTGTAATTGGTTGGTATTTTGACCAGATTACCCCAATAAAATTTATCAAACAACAAATATTGTTAGGCAAAATGGAATTTTATCAGTAATAGTTTAGTGACTGTTGTGATGAATTATTCATTTGATTCTCACAATTTCAGCATTGTCTTTAATGAAGAATGTGGAAAAACCAAAGAAGAATTACATTGTCTGCTTTGTAAAATTTCTGATCAAGGCAATCCTTATCAGTAATGCTTTAAGAATAAGGAAGCCTCAAAAAGAATTATATAGAGAGATATTTAGGATTTAGGACCTAGACTAGAACCAGGCATGGTCTTTTTGTTCTGTGGTTCTGGGTTGTAACAGGATCCAGCTCCATTGAAGGCAGCTTTTAGGTGTCAGTTCAGTACCGATGATGAGTAACAGTTACAAGAATACAACATTTTATACTTGTTTAATGAACTTTCTTCTCCCCCCACATTATTTTATAAATAATTTATTATCTTTTACTAAATGTAAAGCCCAAGTTTTTAAGCTTTCTTTGAAAACAGACCAGAATTTACATGACTCAGCATCATGATTTTCAGGTGTCAACTGAAAATACTATCCATGCTATTTAAGCTATTAATGTACCAGAGTATGAGTGCAGAACATACTAAACCATACCATGTCTATAAGGTTTATTTGGTACTCGAAACTTATTATTTATTGGCATACTCATGGGAAATTTTCTTCAACAGCTATTTCTTTCAAAAAAATTGGGATGTGCATATCTCTTATGTAAAGAAAATGCACAAAAAAATGAAATAAAAAAATTTAAAGGTCCATATTCTGAGGTCCAAAAGTGAGAGTTCATTAAAAGGAGATTAACACCACAGGGATGGAAAAGACAATATAGAAAAACAATAGTTTTAAATTTACATTCACACTGCTTACATCTTTATTTTCCTATTTTTCCCAGTAGTCAGTATTCCTTTGCTTTTCAGTGGAGAAGATCTCAGCCTTTCATTTTTTCTGTCCTCTTTTGGTTTAGATTTGCATCTTCTTTATTAATAGAGCCATTAACTGATTTAAAAGTGATGTATTTGATTTTTAGATATCTTTCTATAGATAAATATGAAAGAAAAATAAAAACTCTTAAGTGAGAAGAAGATTTAACACTTTGTATATGTTTATGTATATAGCAGTTTGGAGGATTTATCTTGTTTAATTTTGTGATCTGAATTAGGAAACTTGCATAAAGTAGGTTCCTTCAAAACTAATGGTGTTCTAATATTCTTTTGATTTTTACTATTTAAGAGACAGAACGAATTACTTTTGTGTTATTTAGAGTCAAATATGCTTACTTAGAAGCATAGATTTGAAGTAATGAGACAACATAAAATACCCAAATTCATTATTGCTATACTTTAAACTTAGTGGCTGGTTTTGTGCCTGATTGGGCATTTCTTTCCATTCGTCTGGCCTACAGAGAATATCTGTCTTCTAGCTAAGAAAATAATTCGCAATTCCTACTGCTATTTGTTTAATTTTGCTCTTACTTTCTTCTACAGAAAAAAGGGAAGGAAGGATTATATGCTCTCTTTTGTATATTTCTTTCTTTTTGTTGCATCCTATTATTTGTGAAGTTTGTGTAGCAGAATCATAAAATACTCCTGACCCTTACATGAAGATTAAAAACAATGCCAAAGAAGGTGGATTTAGCAATGGGGTCAGTGCTTAAGTTGATCTATACTTTCCCTTCTGCTTTTGAGGATTTTGATAATTTCATGAGAAAATTTTCTGTGGACTCTCTACCACCTTCTCCTGAAAGAAATGCCTTTGAATTAGTTGTTCTTTTTCATAATCACAGACAGGGAGACAAAAGAAGTTTAGATAAAAGGAAAGTAGTCTGTCTTTATCTAGATTTCTTAAAAAAGGAAAAAAAGTGAATTTGAACCCTGATCACCCTTTCTAACAAGGATTTGAAGATTTCAATCTTAGATGAGAATTCTGAATGAGAGATCCTGAATTAGCAAATGTTGTGACATATAAAACTCCCTCAGGTATCTAAATTCAGAGATGGACATAATTTTAATAATTTTGGAAAGTAATATCAGTTTTTCTTTCCTCTTCACAATGTAGGCTTTGTCCTTCCTAGGTACTTATGCAATTCCTTGTGTCCCAGGATCCTATACCCATTTTAGGATATAAGATTTCAGAATATATCCATTAATTTGGCATGCTAAAATTTTATCAAGGGACAAGGTATTAGTTCAGTCTTTCTCAAGGTTATATATTAGCTCTTCCTTTCCTCTTTTCTGCCATCATCATGCTTAAAAATGTAAATCTAAATGAAAAATTTCAAGTTATTTCTAGCGTGTTGTTTTCTGCTGCTGGATACATTGTTTTTATGTGTACAGGAGAGAGATAAACTTATAACTACACTATAATTATATCTCAATAAAATAAGGCTTTCTTTTAGAATCTTTATAAACAGAAACTCTAGGGAAAAAAAAAAATGTAAACATTTTCAGACACTGTTTAAAGTTTAATTACAAGTGTGACCAGAAACAATGTTATTAACACAAATACTATCTGTGCTTTACATATCTTGACCCTAAGAAATAACGGAGAGTTATCAACAGAATTAAAAATTATTAAATAATATTAGTTTATACTGCATAGCTTAAGAAAAAACAACCAGTCTCCAAAGATAGACTAATCCTATGTCACAAAACTCCTCTAGGAACACACATAAATATACATGTGTACCTACACTTCTTTCAATACTGTACCAATTTTACCAAGTGAAGCAAAAATTAAAGTAAACAACAGTCAGTTGGCCATTGATGATCACTATTACATGTTACAAAATTCTCCAAGCAGCACAAATCCAGAATAATCCTGGGGTCTTGGTGTCTGATATGAGCAATGCCAACATCTTATTTTCTGGGACTGTAAGGGCTCAATAGCCTACCTGAAATCTCTACTCTTTTCATAAAGAATTTTTTTTTTAATTTCTGTGCACCTACAACTTAATATCTTGATTTGATACGGTATCAAATAACCTGATTGGGAAATCCTCAGATTCATAGTCACAGATATTTAGGCTGTATCTCGGGTAGACTCCTGTCTCCATGACACATGATAACCACTAGGGAGAAATCTGTTTGGGTTTTTGATTCCCTTTGCTTCTAAAAGGAAAAAAGTCATCTACATTTTTCTTTTAAAAATATGCTTTTTGCTGTCTTATTTTCCAACATAACAGACCACTCACCATAAAGGCATAAAGACATCTAATTAAACATCTGAACTTAACAGGGTAAACACTATCACCTCTGTTGGACAATTTCTCTGCAGAGTATCCCATAATATCTGATAAATGAAAAATGTGATATAAAGTTTTAAAATGCACAAATAGAGATGGGCTTTGGCTGCAAAGCTAGAAATTTATGCCACTGAAATGTCACTTTGACCTATCTGAACTACTAAAGCACAACAAGTTTCAAGCTGTGGTAGCATGCTGCTCCTGCTACATTGTTCACTTTTATGGTTAGAGGACATCAAAGCTGTAATTGAGAAGACACCTCTTCCTAATTTAAATGAGGAAGTCAGCAGATTGGATAAACGGAGTGTGGATATCAGATGAATGCACACACACACAGACTAGAAAATTATTGTGGTTAATATACTGTTTACATATCTTTAATTAAAATGCTATCTTTGCAAGACAAATGCTGCACATAATCCTGGGATTATGTGCTACTGATTCTTAGATTTGTTTCTTAATCCATTTCCTTTATTTATTAAAGAAAAATGTTGATCTATTACTTTGTGACCTAGTAGTAATTTATTTCACTCAGATATTTTCCTTTTCTAGAATGACAGAAAATAAAAAAAAAAAATCCTTCTTTTCTGTCTGAAAGAGGATAAGAGATGAATATAATATATTTTTCCAGATAATAAGTCTTGTGATACTTTCTTATTAAACATTTCCATAAGCAAAGAACTACAATAGAGTGTAGATGGTTCGATAAGAAGAGATGTGCAATTACTGGAAAACCTCTATTCAAAGTGTAAGCAACAGTTTATATCTTTAGTAATATATTGACTGTGTACTTATTCCTTTAACAGAATGATTGGTTGCATTAAAAAATAAAGAAATTGTGGACCTATATTTCTATTAGTGTGGGTAATAAGTGGTCTGCATTCCATAGCTTATGAAAGCAGACATAGCATATGGTTAGGAAAATTTAGCTTGTAATGGTAATGCTACATGCATCTGGGCTAGCTTAGTGCAAAATTGAAATTTCAATCTGTTCAATAAAATTCGCATTCTGGGTTAAAGGTGAAAATTACTTGAATTGCAACCAACTTTTAATGTTATATCAAAGAGCTCAATAAGGATATATTTTATCAGGGATAAGCACTAAATAACAAGGTGCACAAAAGTATTCACCCTTGAGCTTTCAAATCTTCAGAGATAATACAATCTTGGCTGAATTATGTTTTTATAGCAAAGAACTGAACTTTACTATAAAAACTGAAGTTTGAAAAAATATTGGTAAAAAGTAGTATCTCTCCAAGCTAGGAAGCAAGTGTTTTGATTTCAGTAAACTTATGTTATATAATAAATATTTCAAATGAAGAACTAAATGTTTGTGCTTTTAATCATTAGTATAAAATATTTTTGAATGTAACAACATCAGGTTTTTTTGCTACTATAACTAATACATAGGTAAATTATTTTATTTTCCATCTTTAATAACAAACCTTATCTCATTAAAATGTCATTTCCTACTGAATTAGCACAGTATTTTTTATCTCTTTAGATTAAGTTCAGCAGATGTTATTGAGTTGATTCTATTTTTTATATAAGATGATGACAATACAATTAGGATTTTTTTCAAAACTGTAATTGTAAAATTGACCTTATTAAAATTCCACTTCCTCCATAATTAAAAAAAAACTAATTACTTGTAGTAATTGGACCAGAAATGACATTTTCAATTCATTAATATTCAACAAATTGTTTTTGAAGATGTTCTTGCACGGTTAGTAGTCAGTCTTCAGCATTTCTGTTCATTTCTTATCTAAAAGTCATCTGGAATAATAGTTTGCATATTAATAAGACAAATTTCTATGAATTGATTTTATTTATAAGGTTTCTAATTGCTAATTAATGTGTGAAAATATCTGTCTCCTGTAATATTTGTAACACATGAAGTGAAAGGTGACTGTAGTAGAACAACAATTTGCACATTGCTTCATCACTCTAAATAAGCATGAAAGATACCATATTTCCCATCCACAAAGTCTCACTATTCTTTCTAGAAATGTCAAAACCAAGTTTAATATGTCACGGTACTGTGCACCTCAATAAAGGAGTCAATTTATGTAACATCACAAAGTAGAGGCAAATCAAAATAATGATGCATGAACAGTTTTATTAAACAGCAAAATACGACTGAGATCATTTCAAGGTGTACTACTGTTTATATTATTTGATGTAATGAGATTTGAATTGATATCATATATGCATTCTAATTCTCTTTATACGTTTTTTAATATATGTATCTGTACTTATAACCTTGAAGTGTAATTCCTCTGATGTCCCTGAAACAGTCAGAGCTCAGACAGGGCTCAGTCACAGCTATAAAGAGATTTCCCTTCTGATAAGCGTGATCCATGAGCTGGAGTGATAACTTTTAAGGGTAAGTGTCAAATTACCAATAAAAACTGTCAGATGAAGTGAAATGTGAAGTAATTTTGAGTGACATGTCTGCATCAGAAGTTGAACTGAAATGATTGTGCACTTTCCTTTTGTCAAGCAGAGCCTTCATGTGATTTTGGGGTTTATATTTTCATAAGCAGACATAAATTTTGAATAACCGTGCTTCTGTTTGTTAAATTTCAATATCTTCAGATATTCAACCTGAAGGTAAGGTGGAAAACTGCAGGTGTTTCAGGAATTTTGGGAGCTTCCAAAGTTAGGTTGCATCTGAGAAAAGAGGTTGAGGATGACAGTATTGCAGTGAAGGCCATTTTTCAGAATATATCCTTCAGAATCAACTCCAAACCTCTTTTTTTTTTTTTCCTCAGGGAGCTTTCTTTACTCTTAGAATCCTTCTGTCAAGGCTCTTCACTTCCAGCTTAAAAAAAATATATAAACTTACTAGATAAAAGAAAAAGAAAAGTTTTTTAATCTGCGGGAACTAATGTTGTATAGAACCTACTACTTTAATTAAAACCTCACCAACAGCTATATTTCTGAGTAATTTCTAGTTTAGCCTGTAGTCGCATAGAAGCTGAGGCACAAGAAAGTTGACAGCACTCAGAACTGATCACCTGATGTTCTGTTATTGATAGGGACGTTTAGGGCTTGGCTACTCTAGGTTCTTACCTTTCAAAATAGGACATTTATCAGAACTCCCAAGTGTGTTGATGTCCAGAGTACATACACACCTTGCTAGCAGCATCTGAATCATTCTTCAAAACTCCTGTGCTTTCCAGAAGGAATTTCGTAGCTCCTGCACTCTCAAATCCAGTCACACAGAAACACTTTGAGTTTGCAGACAATTAAGTTCTCAGTTTAGCAAGTTTATACAGCAGGTTTAAAGTTAGTTTAAAGACAGTTAAAAAGCATCAATTTAAAACAAAAAAAGTAGTGCCAAATCAAACTTCTTCAGGAATCTGCTGTTTCATTGCAGTTTCTGCAAAGAGGGATGCAAGAGATTCATGTCTGCTAATCAGGGGCAGTAGTTCCACCAGAATATCAGAGAATAAGATGCAAACATCACCCTTCCAGCTTTGAGATGAACGTCCTTTGAAACAGAGAAGTCTCTGTTCATGCAACCAGTGTCCCCTTGTTCAGGTAGGGGTTCATATTTGACAACTACAACTGAAGTTTTCACTACTTGGCACTCACAGTTTGAAAGAGAAAGAAACACCTAGATAGGCACTAGACATGAACATGATTTGTCTCTTCACATAGAATTTCCTGACTGTACTTAACAGTCACAGTAGTTCAAAAGAGCTGTTAAGTAAACAGATGTCATGACTGTATTTCAATGGTTTCTTTTGTTGGTAATAAGCTGAAAATTTATTGTTTTTCATGCTTCTGGTGTATGCAGAAGTCTCACTTCTTTAGAAGCATATCAGTATAGTCAGTTCAGTCTGCTTTATTGAGTGAAATATCATGGGACTACTTATTAGAATATTCAAATTGATTTGTAGGCAGATGAAGAAAAATAGGAAAAGAAAACACAAAAGAAAAGGATAGCTTCCTTAGGTCTACAGTCCCATAATGGGTCTAAAATGCTAATTCTGGCATGCAACAAGAGAATTATTTCTACCACAGTTTTGAAATAATAATGATTTTTCTCATACAGTTAATTTCCAGACCAATCAGTTACATTACTCATTCTGTAGTTTATATATAAGTTGTATAGTTAAAATTTGAACTGCATGCCATTTGAATAACCTGCTGATGCAGCTGGTATATATTGCCTGCCCCACTTTCGATGCTCAAAAAAAAATTAATTAATCTGCTGTGGCCTTCGTACTCAACCAGGAAAAAGTGGTTAGGTGTCATAGGCTTCCTAATATTTGTATGGCATTCAGAAGAACCCCATTTAAAACAGGCATATAAGATGGCCAATTTGGAAAAGAAGTCTCATCATAATAATATAAAATCATTTGGGAAAAAACCCAAGTAGACGCTATGTCCTAGAAGCACTATTTTGTGCAATGAGTAATAAATAACATTTTGGAACTGTGGAAATTCTTCTCTACCTCCCTTAATCCAAATACATGAACTGGAGGGCTAAATTTTTGAAGGTTTTGAAGGCATATTAAGAAGTCATAATTCATAATTTTTATGAATTAGTCTGCTATTTTTACTGATTCAATTGAAATCAGATGCTGTTCAATTTTCTGTTTATATTAAAATTTGTAAATATAATATTTACTACAAAGGGCTTGCATGACTTCCAACCCCTGTGACTTTAAACTGCCTGAGGAGATATTACTATGTTTACAAAGGCTTAAAATAAATTATTAATAATAATAGCAGTAAAGTTAATGGTATGTCTGAAGAAGCCAGAATGGAAGTTACCCTGAGCAGACCATGTGCTAAGCAAGAATCCAGCTGCCCTTCATGACTGAAGATGTGCAGCTCACTCAGCAGAGCTCAGAACTGTTGCACTGCCTTTTTGTCATTGTCCTCACTGGTGCTTCCTTTTGTGTGACTGTCACGACCCATTTCTAGGGGCCATGATATTGGTTAAAAATTCTTGTCAAGCTAAACAAAGACACCAGACCATGTGTCAGGGAACGTCTGAATTTATTGTACAGTTGCCATAACCCTTGCAACCAGCCCACTGTTTAGACTCAAAAGGTGTTGGCTAACAAGCCCTTAAATTCTTACAGTACACTTTTACAAGTGGAAGTAAACAAGCCCTAATTTTTGTACAGTAAACTTCAATAAGCTGCCAACTCCTCACAAGAAACTTTTCAAAGGTGCTGCCTACCAAGACACAAAACACTTCCACAGGATCCCCAGTCCCACGACAAAGTTCAGCATGGAGTTCAGGGTACAATATGGTAGATATGCTTTGCCCAGGCAAAGCAAGGAGGGAGACAAATAAAGTAAATGGACAGAGAGAAAAAAGTATATCACCAGTCTTCAGATCCTACATTTGCCCTGCTGTGTGGATGGTCCAGAGCTGGGGTAAATATTGAGAGCAAAAGAGACAAAAAATGAGTGAGGGAGCCTGATTTGCTTCCTTTTTTAGTTAATCTGGTGCATGGCTCCTTTATAAACTACATTTTTTTTGCACTGTTCTGTTCATGCACGCACACAGGAAGTGAGTTAGGTGGGTGCTGAGCACGAGTTTCAATGTGGAGCAGGAACTTGGCTCAGAACAGCACTGTGTCACCTTCACAGGACTCTCTCTTTTGATCATACCTTTCTCTTCATAACACTTAGAATGTTTGAGACAAAATGTGCTTACACCTGGTCCTCCACAATGACATTTTTCTTTGAATCCCTTTCAAAGGACTTGGTAAGCGGGCCTAGTCCATTAGCTCAGTTTTATTCCCACTTGTCTTTCTTAACTCATTTTTTCATGTGTCAAATGCAGTCACAAGCAGATTTTATTTTGGTCAGTAGATTTTACACTGCAGAGTAGTTGCAGTGCTATATTCTTATCTGTTTCTATTTTGTCACATATCATTTACTCTTTCCACACAGCATTTTAATTGTATAACACCTGGCCCCAGCTCCACTTAGATTTTCTCAGCAATGCGAGATAATCCCTTTGCTGCTTCTTGTGGGTGCTTCCATTAGCTAAGATGACTGTAAACTTGCACCTGGCAGCACCACACTTAGCTTGTACAGTGGTGGTCTCTCTCCACACAGCTTTGGAAACTGAGCATGCACCCCTCTGTGCTTATATCTACTACTCTACCAGGGTGAGAGTATCTTTTATGAACCCACCCTTTGTGTTGACAGCTGATCTTCAGAGTCAGCAGGTGGTCTAGCAAGATTGTCTGAAGCAGAACTTCAAATCACCACAGCAAATATTTTCCATTACTTGTAGGAAGCTGATCTGCTTCTCAAAGTCAGGGAAGTTAAGTACAGCGTACATTTGATTTAAACAATTACAGCACATATAGTGGTTTTCTTCATTACAGTATAATTACAATATATTGTATAAATTTATATTTTTCAGGTCTTGAATTATCTAAGTTAGTTGCCCATTTCTGTTAATTTTCCCCCAAACTTCACTCTAACTGCCCGTGGTACAGTCGTATGAAGTGCACAAACATACCTACTTTAATAGCTTTCTTCAATAAGGAGGTCAATAAAAATAGCACACAGTGACCCGTAATTGAATGCAAGAGATTTACTGAAACTGATTAAACTTTCAGAGTCACGCACAGGCAGCTATGCTCATACATCTCAACCAGGCTGTAAGTGCACATCTTCCCTCATACTGACTTGCAGATTTAAGAGTCATGTCCTAGGTCAAAGAATATACTCATGATAGAGGAACCTGAAAGTGCCTGGATGAATAATAATAATTACAGTTAATAAAATACTTTGCACAAGGGGTAGCTGATGGCATTGCCAATCTTTCAAAATATGTTGTGGTTGATAACAATTGCTTAGGTCTGCAAATCTCCTCTTCTTCATCATTTAAAATAATAGTTTAACTTAATTTAAAATGCGAAGTCAAACAAAAAGCATGAAGCCAGATCCCAGACTCTAGCAAACTATTTTACCTTGAGTGACTTTACCACTTAGTAGGGAGCCCAATTACTGCACTACTCTTTCAGCTTCTATGTAAATACACAAATGAATGAGAAAAGAAAATTTGAGTTTCTTTTAGGCATCTAAATTTCTGATGTCTACATATGAAGTTGGTTTTTTTTGTAGTTCTTTTACTTGTTAATGGAAGAAAATTAGTATTATTCATCACTCAGATTATCTGACCAGCTTTTAATATCTGCTTCAGGGTAAAATGAGTCATTCTTGAAACTTTATTCTCTGAATCTTTTGATTGCAGTGGGACCCTAAGGCAAGAAGGTTAGCTGCAGATATCCAAATTTAAATTAATATAATTCACCCATAACCCTCGGCTTATCAGATAAGTAATCTATATACTCCTTTCTTGTCAGATATATGTAGAAGGCTGGACTCAGAAAGAAGTTGCTCTTCAAGTCTCTTCCTTTCTTTTTCTGTTCATACACTTGGACAGTCATAAACTTTTCTTTAGTTCATTCTTTGCCTTTATTTCCTCTCTGCAGTGTCCAACACGGAAGCCTTGAAGATATAACCAGCTTCTCAGTTTAAAAGGTAAAAAAATATTACTTTCATTATACTACACTTCCATTAGACTGTGTCTTAATCAATATAAGGTAAAAGGCTTATAAGTAATCTAAATCTAAATATTTTTGCATTCATACAATATACTATAAATGTTATGTTAATATAAGTATTAAGAAAAATTACTCTGTCTCTACACTTTAAGCAAACATTCTGGAAGAATAAGCTTTCTTCCTACAACAGACTGAAATTATGTCTTATTTCAAAACATCTCATAAGAAAATAATTATGCAAAGAGGATACATAGTGTTCAGAGACATTTGTATAATCATTTATATAAAAGTTTTCTATGCTTTGCAACTTCCTATGGACTTGCAGTTTATCTTTGAATTTATGTGTAACTAAATGGGCACAGTAAATGAAATTCTTCTATATGTACATTTGTACATGTTGACCACATGAACAAAATTGCTTTCAGGTCTGAATAATCTGAGAGATTAGTAGTTTATTAAGTAATCTTTAATCCATAAAACTATATTTCTGAATTGTGGTGTATCTTCTAATTTCATGCATATTTTGTCACAAAGAAAGTTCACATAGATAAGCAGTAATAACAATTGAAACGAGACTACTCTTCAGAAGCAACAGAAACTGATAAGTGGCTTGTTTTTAAACTGACTTTTTTTCCTGTTAAAAAGAAAAAATACTAAAAAAAAATTACACTGCATATAAAGGGTCTGCTTGAAGTCTCTTTAAACATGTATGTGCATACACTTAGAAAATATATTTTTTTGGTATGGTAAGTGAATATCTATGCCTATATATACTATGTTATATAGTATAGTATAAATATATATAGAAGTGTATATATATATATATATATAAATATATACACTTATATTTTATTACATTTATTTAATCAAATGTATATTATGTTGACATTGATATTTTGCGGTCACATATGTTTGCCCTATTCATGTTGAAAAGTCATTATACTCTCACAGAACTTTATGGTAAGTCTCCTGTTAGTAATGCATTGTGCATGTAATATAAGATATTATTTTATTTATGAACTTTAAAATGTCAAGTGCTTGCTTTTTGCTTAACCTTACTGAGATAACCAGTACATACATTAGGAAAGAGAATTATGAAACTTTCCAATCCTTCTTTAATTGGGATTTTGATGTGCCAACACACTACTGAGTTACACTAAGAGTAGAATATAGAATAAATAGAATGGAACTCGCGCCCTAGCTACAGAGTGGCAAAATAAGGTTTTTTTACCATTCTCTGCTTTACTGAAAGCATTAGAATGAGTAACTGCAGATGTTCTGAGATCTTCCAGCACCTTCATGCCTTCATGGACAATCAGTGAACTGTAAGGTTAACATATCATTGCTGGGTTTTTTCATATAGCTGAGAGAAATAGCTACAGATTTAGGAACATTCAAATACCAGTAGCACCACTATTACTGGCTACTTATAGGTTCAGAACTTTTGTTTCAAGAAACATTTACAAGGGGCTGCTTTTTTAAAAGATTGTGAACCTCTGGTCTTAGCTTCAAAGGCGTGCTGTACTGTATCAGTTGTGTCAGAACCAGAATAAAAGGTCAATTATTGTTATACAGAATAAAATCATCCACTTTTTTCTTTTCCTGGTAAGTAGCATATAACATTTTCAATGATAGCTTATTTTTCACTCTGATCTGTACTCCTTATGCTTTTCCTCTTCCAGTTCTCTCTCACCATGCCACTGGCAGGGAGTGAGCAAGAGGCTGAGTGGTACTTAGTTGCCAGCTGATGTTAAACCATGACACTCCAATAGCCCTTTCAGTAATAGCTTATTCTTTATTCTGACCTGTACCTACAATTGCCAATTAAAGGCAGACCCAGAGCTTGAAATACATGTAGTTAGTTTTGATTCAAATGGATATCATATAGAAATCTTTGAGTCAAGTGTACTGTGATTTTTACAAAAATTAGGAGCAGGACTTTTGAGGATCTTGTTTCATACTCTTTGGTAATTTAATCCTACTACTCATGCAACAATACAAGACAAAACAGTGCTGGGAAAAAGGAATTCAAGTGTTTGATGCTTAAAACAGTGGTCTAAATCCTGGTTTATAGGGAGTTTTTTATAATTTCTATCCGTCTTTATCTAATCTCTTGATCTCCTTGTATGCAGAGTTCAAGGCTGTGTTTCAGGGCAACTTAGTTCTGAAACACTTCCTAGAGGAATCTAGCTGAGTAGAAACAGGCTGCAGAGTGATTACGTACTACAGAGCATTGGTTTTAGAGAAATTAGAGACTAAAAATGCTCTTGTGAATATTTTTCAACTGTTCACTTCTTTCCAACATTTGAAAATAGACAATGACTTTTAATTGCTGAGTCAAAACATTTGTATAACTATATAAAACATGGTGTGTTTTCACACTACTGATTTTTCCAATGTTAATTTTAATACTTTCACTTGTAATGAATGGATTCATACACGTTAAGTAGCCTCACTAAAATGCAGGAACAGCATTGGAGTAGCAGGACCTGTCATTGGCCAAAATTCAGTTTCTAAAACTTGAGGACCTTCATGGTTTTTCACAGAAAACTTGAGCAAGGAAACACATTAAAATTAGAATAATTTTTATTTTCATAAGAAAATATATGAATCCTTTGCTCTTCCCCGCCTCTGCAGTCAGATCATTTACAGAAAAAAATTTCTATTTTTCCTCAGGACTTTATGTCTTATTCTCCATCTGATGATAAAATCCTCTATTTGAAGAATCGTAATAATATGCCCTATAAAGAACTTTGATGTCACAAATTCAGGATTATTATTTTCAAGTGGGATTCAAATATAAACAGTGGATCAGCTGCAAAGGAACAAAGATCCCATATTCTTGTAAAAGTTCTTAGAAACAAAGTAAAATGGTAACAAATGAGAAGTGTCAAAAATGCATAGTCAAAGTTTGTCAAAGCATTTCATGAAACATACATCTTATTAAAGAAGGTAACAGGCTTTTTAAGAATGATGAATTATACTTTGGATCCTTATGTTCCTATAGAATGGATTGCAAAGTATGGTATTGTACAAGAATTCTGAAAGACTAAAACAAATAATTTCCTAAAGATAAGAGACACTTTCTTTTGAATGCCCTTTAGTCTTTAAATGCCCTTTAATGTCTTTTTACTGGACTAAATTAGTCCAGCAGGGGAGTATTATATATGCTCACTACATACTGAATAAGAGCCAAGGATAGGCCCTATTTTTTTGGGCCTTGCATAAGCTTGGATCTTCTTGGCAGTTCTTCATACCTGTCATGAATAAATGGTTTGGATGCTGTGGTCTTTTACTAGAAATGTCAAAGGTCATATTTACTGGGTTATATAAACACAGAAACAATTCCCTTTTATGCATGTGGCACTATGCTCAAAGTGTTTCATTTTATATTACTTACATGTTTCAAGCCAATCTTTCCACACAGTACAGTTCTAATCCTGTAGCCATCTCTTTTTCATGATGCAGTTGTGTCTTTTTCTAGGGTAATGGGCAAATGGAGCGTCCTGCTGTCTTGGCAACAGGCCCAATCTTTGATTAACAAGAAATTTTTTACAATCACATAACATGATGCCTCTAAGTTTCAGGGTTAAAAAAATTCCTTGATATGCTACATTTTGTACACACTTCTCTTCTTTTCGTTTACTGAAGGTCAGAAGTAATCCTCAACAGAGATTTACGGTATTTCCATATACAGGAAAGCATGGCATAATGGTAAGGATGATGTTGGTTGTTTTTGCAACAGCCTCTTTGTTCACATGGAAGGCATGTATTAGCACTTCCACAGTCCTTCACCTTCATTATGATTACATCCCACATGCTGCAATATCAGACTCATTTTCTCATTTTCTTTAAATTTGATGTTGTAAGGGGAAAATAATATTTAAAAAATAAGTAATTTGCAGACATGAACGATTCAAATTTATTACCATAATAGGTCATCCATTTCATGGGTTAGTGTTTAAACTGCTGTGCAGTCACATGACAGGTAACTGTTTCACTGTTTTGAGAGAAATTAATGCTGCTCTTTTGTTAGGAAAACAGAATGATGATCAGAACATGACAGTATGGAACTTAGACTTGAGATCCATTTGTACCAACCAGCAGTTTCCAGCTAATATATCTCCCTCTTTACCTGTAGCCTCTGCCTTATGTTACTTCTAGTCTTTATCAAGCCTTTCCCTAAGTGGTTTTAACATATAAAAGAGCCAGCAACACAGAGATAAATTTGTATACAAATATGTATTTTACCAACTTTTTGTGACAAATCAGCTCATCACAGGATCTTAGAGTTCCAGAGACAACCCAAAGCAGGTGAAGGAAAGCGTGTAAGGGGAGAGAGAAAGCAAATTAGAGAGGAATTGTTTTATCTTTACCTGCTGTGAATCTGTAGACTTATGCAGCATTTTGACTAGGTTTTGAATTTCAAGGTAGAAGAAACTGAGATGCAATTTATATTTTCTTTTTCCTCTTCTTCCTCTTTTTTTCTTGACCTAAAACTTATGTGGGATTTATAAAGTCCAGTATGCAGTAATGGTTGTTCAGATTTCTGATAGCCATTTATTTCAGTATTTATTTTTGACCGTTTTTATTTGATATTGACAAAAAAGAATAAGGGTGTTATTTGCCTGATCATAGATATCAGAGAGAGCAGTCCTGAAGGATGATCCATATTGAAGTGTGATCTGTTAGCAAAACAAACCAGTTGCTCTGTCTTGTTCGTTATTTGTCATTCACCGCTGTCCTGAAGCCTTCAGTCAATTTTTCAAAGAGCAAAAAAGCCATGTCACAAAAAATGCCTTGACAAGTCTCAGTGCCTTGCAAGACTGAGTCTTTACTGAGGCACCCAAAAGTTGGATTTTTTCCAGCTACAGTGATTGAACAATGATGCCTGTCAAATACATTTATACAAATCAAAGCCTATTTGTGAACAGAAATAAATAATTCAAAACTGCAATAAATAATTCAACCTATCCCAGCTGACTGAGCTACAGCCCCTCCTTTAGAAGCAGTCCCACCACACCAGTACTCAGGCACAATGATTGAACCAATTTGAGCAGCTTTCCCTGGTTTTGCTTCTGAGCTATCTGATCTGCTGCAGGAAGCAAGTTTGAAATCTCATAAGAGCTAAAATACACTTTATCTAAAATATTGCTATTATTAATATTAATTGCATAGCTGTGGAAGCCAAGTTCTACTCTCTGTTTCAATGATGCAATACTGACTTCAATAGGACTTTACAGATAGGAGTGAGAGCAGAATTTGGTCTCTTGACTAAAACTCTTTCCCATTCACCTAAGTGAGCTTGCCACTCCCCACTAAGAATAGAAATTATAATTAGCTAAATTTTGCTTGAGTTTCCTTTTCTTTAGGACAAACAGGAGGACTGTGACCCATTTGAATCTCTTTCAGAAAAATGCTTCTAAATATACATATATGTCTACATATATGTATATGTTTATATCACATAAATTATCCTCAAAAACTACACATAATCCATTGTTACCCCATAATGCTGTTTTGAGTGAAAGGAGCATATCATATGTGCAGCTATGTCTTTATTGTGAGTGTGATCAACATTATAAGAGCCTAATCATCCAAATTATCCCATTAATACAAGAAAGCACCAATAATACTCTTAAAATTATTGTAAAAGAGCAACCTTCCCAGTACCTACTGCTGTACCCTGGTAATGTCTTCATCTATCCATATCCCTCTGGGTTGACAACTGTTCTCAAGAATGGAATTGAGAAGGTTTCTGACAAGTCATGTGACATCCTGAGGACTGTTCTGGGGAAGTGTGTTCATGGTGGGATTTTCTTCCTCATTATCCTAGTGGTCCACTTTGTTGTATCTTTGAATGTTTCTTCACCTCTGTATGCTCCCAGCTGAGGTGTGAGTGTGAAATATTAGATTTAGAAGGTGATAAGATTTACTCTGTTTCTGAAGCAGTCTTTGGTGACATAGCTTCTAAAGCTGTGTGCGTTGGTTATCCGTTCCCTGCTTTACCATGAAGAATGCTTCTGAGATTAAAAATAGGAGCCAAATAGAAGAAAAAAAAAAAAAAAGAAACATTGAGAAGTACCTTGAGCTCACTACTTTCTAGAATTATCAAAATACAAAGAAGCATGTGTATTTTCCACAATATGGATAAGGTTAAAAATCTGCCCAATTCTGAAAGAAAAATATCATATATACTAAGTTCTGCTTGAGCATCTGGAAGAGCAATATGGATCTGGGTCACTGCACACATTGCAATTTCTTTTTTAGCCCCTACATCCCTGGAGCTGTTGGCTTTGTGGTTCTCTGAACCCTCACCTCAACCCTAATAATGGCCTGGGGCTGGGCATGAGGTCCCCACCACAGTGGGTGGTCCTGTTTAAATAAGTGTGGAAGGAGCAATGTTGGTGCAGTGCCATACTCCTCTTGGCATTCCTTTTGCAGCCTCAGTGTGCCTGGAGCTGTAGGTTTTGTGTTTTTCCAAACTCTAACCCTAATAATGGCTTGGGGCTGAAGATCAGGTCCCCAGGACAAGGCGTGGCCTGGGTTTAAAAAGTGTGTAAGGAGCAATATTGGTGCAGTGCTGTGGTTGCCTTGGGATGCCTTATCCAGTCCCAGTGTCCCTAGAGCTTTGTGATTGTCTGAACCCTAACTCTGACCTAAAAACAAATTAATGCTCAAATCTGAGGTGAGAGTCAAACATTCCGAAGGGAGGATGGCACGGCACCAGCATTGCTTCTTCCTCATTTTTCTGATCTGGACATGGTGCTGGTGACCTCAGGCTCAGATTTTACTGTTCATTTGTTGTAGTGTTGTGGTAAGAGATCTCTTGGAGTCCTTTTGTCTCTATAGAGGTGGAATAGTGTCAGTGGCTATGTACAGGTGTAGTAGTTGAATAGTGTATTTTGGGTTTTCTTAAATCCTTTTCTCATAAGGTCTGTCTTGCAACTGTTAATGAGCTGCTGTGGGAGTCTAAATCAGGATAGCAAGGTACCCCAAGGGAACACTTGTGTCAGGTGTACAGGGAGCACAAAGAATAACATGGAACAACAGTTTAGTCATTCAAAGACTCAGGTTTCACCCTCTTTCTACTCATTCTACCACCTCCTTCCCACATGAATATTAACCCACGGTAATAGCAAAAGTAGGACCCATTTAGCAATTTTAGCATGGTTAAAAGAAGTACTGAATTGCTGTAAGAATTATCAATGCTTGTGTAGACAGACACAATATCCCTTGCATTTCTCTTGATAGAACAGCTAGCCATTTACTTTCTTCAGACCTGAGCTTTGTTTTCAGGTTTTTAAGATGTTTGTTACCAAATGACAGTTTTATTTTCATATTTATTATTAATTTAGTATTGTAAAATAATGAGAACTAAGAGGTGGATAAATAAAAAATAAAAAGCCTTGCAGATATAAACATAGGGGATATATGTTTAATATGGGAGACAAATATATGTGATTTGGAGAAATAATCTGTTCTAGACTTATCCTGTTTTAGTTGCAGTTGATTTTTATGATTTAATTTTCAGACTATTTGCTCTGCTTTTGACCTAGTTTAAATTCACCCAAAGAGGATATCATAATATTGACATTAAAATAGCTGATTGATAAGGTTAATATGAACAGAATTTTTACACAAATGGTGATTACTAACTCTAGCCAACACTATAGTCACAATGGTGACATGGAGAGCTAAGCAGAAACACCTTGAATGAGGCATTCCATTAGAAGAACCCAACCTGAAGAAATAAAATATGTAAAATTATGTACATGACCTCAGTGATATTTTTTGTCTAATTTTTGCATTTAACTGCATATGTTGGATCAGTTTCATTTCATTACTGCATAGTCCTAAACCGTGACAGGGGTGAGTAAAGTTCCTGTTTTATTGTTTGTCTTTTTGTTTCTCACCAGCCAAATCTATTTAAATTGGCAAAAAATAATTTTTTTTTCAGAGTCCAATCCATTTTGCCAACATTTCTAACAGGTAAGCAGTATCCCTGTCTTTATCTCAGCCTATGAGATTTCTTGCTACTACTTTTGTCCTATTTTCTCTCCCTTCTTGTTGAGTGGAGGGGAGTGAGTGAGTGGCTGGGTGGGAGTCTGGCTCTTAGCCACTGCTGGCCCACCAAGACCATTTCAATTGTAAACTAAAACTGTAAAACCTGATGCACATGTAAAATATATTCACTGCTCCTAAAAGTTTGAAACCTGAAATAGGAGAATCAGTTTTAAAAGACACTAAAACTTCCGGGAGTATATTCTCAATCTCCTGATCATGAGCAACAGAGTCTAATTCTGTATAAATTTAAAATATAAGCTTAAGATATTCATCTTTTTTCGAGCATCAACATTAATAGTTACTGTTACAATTTTGTCTCCTTTGTTCACGGCTTCTTTTTTATTCCTACAGCACATGAAATATGGATTTTGTTAAACCTAATTTAATCTGTTACAATACACATTATATACATAGGCACAACAATTAAGGAGTATGAACTTAAAAAGTTAAAAAGGAAAGTAAGAGGTTTTGATCTGAAGGAACCTAGTTGGTTATCAATAAACAAAAAGATTTTAGAAAGTGAAGACTTGGGTGAAAGTCATATATTTAAAAAAAAATAAAGTATTTTCTCTGTTTTATAAACTAATTTATTCATTCTCTGTGAGTGTGGTTTTCAAAGATACTCTGTGGGGACCTCTGCTGTGTTTGTCTGGGTGAAAACTGGTATGTGTGTCAATTCCTTTTCATTTTCATTTCAGAGTTAATTAGGAAGTATTAAGTACGGAGGAGGGCAGGGGGTAAAGAATTTCATGAGAAATATTCCAAACAGTTCTACAGCAACTCTAATTAGATTTAACTTCCAAAGGCATATAGAAAAGAGTCATCAGAGGGAAGTTATTAGAAGAACCATGCTAAACAATTTAACAGTAATTTGGAAGCTGAAGAAATAACATGCATGTTCCAGTGGGATTTATTTAAAAAAGAAAATAACAGGACTAGGTTTTCACTCATTTTATTTCTCAAGAAAAGTTAAGAGTGCTTGTTAATGCTTGTTAAGAGTGAGTAGATATTACTTTTTTTTTTAGCAGACAAAATCTGGGAGACTGAGAAATGCTGAATGTCTAGTAATGGGTGTGTATTCCTAATTCCAAGCTGTCTTGGACAAAGTGTCTTGGAAATTAACACCTGGGTGGCACTGCAAAAGAGTAAGTAGAAAAGGATAACTTAACCCAAACTCTCTACAATGTGTTGAAGAGTGCAGAGACTCAGCTAGACTTGACAACTGGCAGGATTTAGTCCAATATATCTGATCTGTTTTTCAGAAGTACTGTAGGAGGCACCTGCCAATTTAGTCTTCAGTTATTGCAACATTATGAATGGTTGGGGTTTGATGAAGATTGACAAAAGTATTAAATTTTTGCCAAATGCAACTAAGTAGATGCAATTTTATTATATGTTTATCCAAAAACAAGATAAATTTGAGAGACCACCTGTCCTGGCAGCAGGGAGAGAGGGAAGGAACAGCTGCTTTGAGATATTGCCATCTGTATCTCCATTTAAATGATCAGATCCAGAGTCAAATGACTGCATAGAGCCCTAATGGATTTAGCAGAGTAGCCTGCTTAGGACAGATTGCTCCCACAGTAGCTCTTGACTCACCCTGAGACTTTCTCTTAGCAATCACTTCATGGGCCATGACAGTCAAAAGAATTTAAGCCTTGTTAAATTCTGAACATCCTATGGAACCAGTATGGCAGATAGGATTACACATGGAGCTATAACTGAGACAGTAAGACGGAAGACTTCACTCAATTTGGCAAAGCCATGACCAGAGAAAAGCAAGATAAGGCAAGGCAAGGGAAGAGCACATGAAAACTGTACGAAAGACAGGAGAGGGTAAGGTTGAATTACCTTAATTCCTCCAGAGGTAAATTTAGATAGCTACATCAATTCCAGCTTTTTTTTTTTTTTTTAAGAATATGCCTGTGTTGTGCTTTCATTCTACAGGCAACTTCACAGGACATGCCATTCTCTTATCTAACCCAGTCATGTTATAACTGTAACTTCTAAGACATCAAGGTCTGTAAATAATAGCTAAGAAAAAATAATGAAAAAACATGCAAAATATCCTATATTTTATCTTATTAGTCCTGATATCCCTTTTTGTCGGAACCCACGACATGTCTCTGTCTAATTTAGGGGACCTGACACCCCGAAATGGGGGTGCCCCAGAGGGCACTGCCTTTGATCTTTGTCCTTGGAGAACTTTACCAACTCTAAGAGATGGATTGCAAGCCACAAGAGTCTAATATAAGCATTAATAGTCACTTTGCACCGGGTGAAATGTAGTATNTTTTTATTGTCTGTTGGGATGAGTGAGGCATAAATAACGGTAAGTTACGACTTTATGAAATGGTCAAAGGCCTTCTATCTAATCTGAGACTTTGGCAGGTACTTATGAAAAACAGACAGCTAAAAGAGAGGTATAACCCCTTAGATATAAAAAAACCCCTTTACTGCCATTTTTTTGGAAGATTTTTGAACTTCTTTCTGTTTTCAATTAGTCCCAAAGATTTTTACATTTTGTATGAAAATATACCAAGTAAGCTTCCTGCCTAATCCTTTACTCATCTGCTTCAGTTCTCTAGCAAAACTAAGTAACAAGCCTGTGAAGTTCTTCTTTTTAATGCCATATATGACTTTAGAAACCTGTATCTTACTGTTTTCAGTTTCCCCTTTCCCAGGAAGAAGAGTTATAGTCTTTTAATCAGTCCTCATACAGCAACCTTTTAGTATATTTTGTCATTTTCTTTGCTCTCTTTTCTTTCTATTTGTATTCTATTCCAGAAGTTTTGAGATGGGAGGATGAGACCTCCACACAGTCCTACAGACAGTAGAAGAATAAAGGGTTTCCACATAATGGAATAATGGCATTTTCTCTTTTACTCTTTATTTTTTCTTAATAATTTGTGATGTCCAGTTTAACTATTCGAGCAAAGATGTTCACTTAGCTAATTAAATTCAATTTCAGAAATCAATCTGCTATGACTCCAGGACCTTTGGACACATCAGTTTTTGGATAACTAGAATTTTTTTCCTATGTGAATAACGGATACTGCATTTCACTTGGTATTATACTGTCCTTTCCCTTTTCTCTGGATCCTTCACTAGACTCAAAGTTCAAATGAAAATACAAATAAACAGCTTCCTTCTACACAGGACCTGTGCTTTTCTATTCATCTTAAATTCTTTGTTGGTTTTCACTCTACAGTAGGTCAGCCTAAAAGCAACCTCTTGTATCTCTCCAACAGAGCTCCTTCTGAGTTTTTTGTAATCAATGTCCTACGCCTGTAGTGGGTCTCCTGGTCTCAGCTGTACTCCATTTTCTCTCACTAATGAACACGTTGTCTGTGTGTTCAACACAGAGCAGTCTCTCAGTGCATACTCTGAGCCTTTGCCCTTCCTGAGTTCAAAAAGTCGGAAGATTTATATCAGTTGTGCTTTTGCTGATCAACAGCTACGTGGTCCATTCTAAAATGGAATTTTGGGTGGCAGGCTTACAGCATATATTCATGCTTCCAACTCAGGTTTCCCCTGACCTGATGTATCATTTAAGCATTATGTGATAGACCAAATAGAACTTTCTGCTTCAAGCTATCTCCCGGACTTCAGTAGAGCCTGCACAGTGTAACTCAAGACAGTTCTTTCTGTAATTCTGCAAGGAACAAAATATCAGAACAACAAACACGGAACTGTTAGTTATGACTTGCTGACTTGAGAGTTGTGAAGATCACTATGATTCTACTAAAACTGTTCTCTCTCAAGCTGCTATTCCTTAGAAGTATCTGTGTAAAGTACAGGTAAAATTTTAGATTCATAGAAGAGTTTGAAAAGTTTATTCTTTGTGCACAAATCAGCTTTTGTTTTGTCTAAGAGAACCAGGAAAACACCGCTGTGCTCACCTTTACTACATATAACATTGCATGGGAATGAAGAACAGTTTCACTTATGTTTGTCTTAGGACTGACCACTGCTAAACCTAAATGTCAAGGAGTGGAACACTGCTTTCTGTCAGCAGCATCTGTCTCCCTGGCACATTCCTCAGACAATTACATTGGCAGCTTTGGAGTAGCCTCTAGGTCTGGTATATAGCTACCTTTGTCCTTGCAACACTGTTTTATAGTGATTCAATTTGTTTCTGAATAATGCCTGCAATTTTTATGCAATTAAACTGCAACACAAATCATTTATAGGATCTCTAAACCAATCTTTTTATGGAAATATGCAATACTTATTAACTATTGACATTGTCCCTACCATTATTTGTTATAATAAATAAGAATTGCAACACAAATTATTACTTTGCCAGCCGGGAAATATTCCAGCCTTTACATTGATTTAGTCCTTTGTCAATACTCCTGGTTTCTACTTAGAGTTATACAGACATTTTTCAGACTGTTATACTCAAGTTTAAGACATGACAGTTTTATCTATTATCAGTTAATCTATACAATTAAAACCCCATGTAACGTGCTTAATGTTATGTCTTACCAGATGTGTCTGTATAACTGGTTACATAATAGTTTGTTTCATATCCAGCATCAACTTATTCTTGGAGATAAGCCACTGAAAAGAAACTGGTAAAAGCTTTGCAGCCCAGACCAAAACCAGAATCCTCTCTGCTTATAAATATATAGGACCTAATTTAGCATCCATTAAGCCCAATTATAAGTTACTTCCTTTAGTTCACATAGACCAATATATTTATTAAACAAAATATAGATTTGTGAATTAATATAGTCTTACACAAAGACTTCCTGACAAATACAGAGATCTAGAAAGGCACAGGCCTAAAATAACTTTAAAATCCTACCTTTGAATCTTTTTATTCTTTTAGCAAATAAATTCTGAAATAATAAGAACATATTCTGAGAAATACTGAGATATGTTTTTTATTAAATATTTCTCTATGAGAATAGAAGGAACCCTTAGCTTCAAATAATTCAACATCTCATCAAAATTCTTACTTATGGAGAGTTAGGTACTTTATTTCTTTAGAAATCATATCAAACAGCTCTTGTTAGTTATATAGCTAAAAACTTGTGAAGTAGGTGTTCAGATTCTAAAGGGGTTTGAATCCAAATATTCTAAGTATTGAGAAAAAAATTCTTTATTTTAAAATTTTGACTTATTAATAAATTAATTTATTTTTAACATCAAAAGTGCTGATGATGTTACATCTTATTGAAACACAGGCTATTTAATTCCATACATTAAAATATTTTTTATATTAAAGAATATCTATTTTTCTAGCTTTATTGTCTTTTGTATTAAGACTCTTTGAAATAATAGCTATGCATCATGTATAAAAAATATCAAATAATGGAAAAAAAATTTTTTGTATTAAAGCAATGAGGATAACAACCTTGTAAGACCTCAGGTGTAATGCTTAGGTTGTAAAGTTAAGAAATATATATTTATGTTATTTGACTGATTTGTTTGAATGGTTTGAAGGAGCTAAAATTAAGGATGTCATAGCATAAAAATGTGTAAAATGCTTACAATATTTTTTAACAGATTTTTGAAATAGTCATATAAAACCAAAATAAGATTACTCTGTCAAGTAAAGCATAAAACCCATAGCAGATAAGAAAGGATTTTTAAGATCATCTAATTCCAACCCCACTGGCATAGGCAGGGACACCTTCCACTAGACCAGGTTGCTCAGAGCCCATCCCACCTGGTCTTGAACTCATGAATACATCCTAAATAACGCTTACAAACATTTAGCTGAGGTATTCTCTGGGGATATGCGCATGTAAAAGGCCACAATTTCCACAAGATGTATGATATGAGATATTTGCTTCCTGCTAAGAGGCTGAGTTTATGATGATAAATGCCAATATCTTTAAGGTCTTTAAGTTGTCATGATATACAACTGATTTTCACAATAAAACATTTATTTTTATTTTAACTTTTAAGGCAATCAATCGCTTTTTAATATGTGATCAAAAGAACTGGAGGAAAAAAAAAAGAGTCTTGATTGTCATAATCAGTTGGTCACCAGTGGCCAACAGACCACATTAAGTGTCCCAAACTCAGCTCCTCAGAACAAAATTTAAAAGTCGTCTTTTGCAATGGATCAGTGGTTTTTGATCAATATATTCTTCAGAAAATCCATTGCTGCATTGATTTGTGCTAGCAAACCTTAACCCTAAAGTATTTAAAAATCAACCACTTAATGTTAGGATCCAATGTCAATGCATTATTAAGGGTCAAATGCTGGCTTTGATCTCACTTGAATTATTGTTATCTATTTATCCTGCTGCGGCTTCTTTCTTTCACCAGTCCCACTCCATTCTAGAAGAGTGATCTGCATGACTGTATTGCTGTGGCATCAGAGTCCCTAAAAAGGGGCACTCCAGAGCTGTGTGCCAGGCCCTTTCCTCACCCACATGCTCGTCATCCTCTCCCACAGTGAAGCCTACACTGAGCAAGACAGCACTTCTCCCCTCATAGGCCTGAGCTGTTAAAGCACTGCAATCAAACATTTTAGATAATAGCATTTAGATAATAGATAATACCTGTCATATCTCCTGAACTATTCAGATATTACAACATAATCCAGGATGACTCAGCTGGAGTGTTAAACCGGTGTATAAGAATTTCACACATGCTTGCTCTTTGTTATTTGCTTAGGTTGCTTCTCAGATAGTTCAGATTACTCTGTAAACATTGCAAAACCAAATGTCTAATTTTCAAAACATGCAGCAGCAAGAAGTTAGTATCTGCTTTGTTGGTTAGAAAAAAAATGATAAAATTTTTATTCTTCCCCCCCAAAGTCATATCTGCAAGATAACCATGTGCTTGACCCACTTTATCAAATTCTTCCTACATACAGAATTTCTCTGTCACAAATGAGAACAGTTTTCAGTGGTGAGAGATCAGGGAATTATTATTTTTGAGGTTATGCTTAGGTTGTGAAGACCAAAAGGCTAACAGCTTGTAACACTGTTTGAAAACATTGCTTGCAGATGTCAAGTCTTGCAAATTGCCATTTTATCAGCATGTAATACTTTAAAAGTTCTCAACATTTACATTTTTTACAAAAATTTTCTTGTGATTAATCAAACTGATCAAATAAAAGTGCAGTTTAAAAAAGATTTGGACTACCCATCAAAAAGAGAAAACAACAAAATTAATTCATAGAAATGTGTCTGTGTAAGTACAGCTAAGCAATCTTCATATAGTATGAGGGAGAGAAGAAGGCAGGGGAAGAGAAAGAAAAAAATTGAGAAATCCTCTTTCAAACATTCCGTAGTTTAACGAATATATATGGATACCAGAAAAGAACCAATAGCCAACCAATTTTTCTTTCAAGTGACTAGGAACACATCCTTTCCAATTTCTCTTTGCTTGTTAATGTGGAGAAAACAGGTTCTGCTACATGCTTTAACCATGAAAAAAGTCTTTTTTTTGTTGTTGGTAGAGTACTTTTTACTTGAAAAAAAAACATAATATGGATTTCTGTTTCCAGTTCATCATTTGTATTTCTAACTTCAGATTTGATTTGCCAAGGAAGATTTGTGTATGTTGGATATGATTTTGCTATAATTTGCACATATATTTGATAAAAGAAGTGAAGAATTACATAGATACTTACCAGCATATGAATGAAGCAGAAGAAAGAGTATATAGAATTTTAATGTGGGGATAAGAAACCAGCCTTTGTGTGCTCATACTCCCAGTAATCGCATTAGCACAGCTTGAATTTAGAAAGTGCTTTATGTAAAAATGTATAAAGGAGCACCTTTGTAATGCACTTACTAAGAACAAACCAAATGAAGGATTGTAGAGAATTGTCATGGCATGCATTAGGTCAGGCTCTCCTCCCAAACAGGGATTTAGTATCTCTTTTCCACCCAGAAACAATAAATACAATTCAGTGTTCAGACGTCCTTTCACTTACGTAAGTGTTTTCTTTGATTTTGTAGACTGTCATAGTTAGTACTTCTGGACTGGGAAATGGATATTAGTAGCCAGTCCTTGATTTTTTTATCATTTATATTATCTATGTATTTCCCCAAAGTAAATGACCAAGGCATTTAAATACAAAGTTTTTGAAATTGAAAGTCTAAAGAAAAAACTCAACTACAAACCCAAAGATAAAATGCAGAAACTAAAAAAACAAAACTGAAAACTAACCAACTGCAATAATTCTTAAGTTTTATCATTCTCATTTCTGTTCCCACAGCTGAGACACTAAGGTCACAGGCCGCAACAGTATTTGAATACCTTTGACAACACTTTCTTCTAAAAAAAACAGAACCAGAAATGAAAGCACATATTATCAGTCTGAAACATTCACTCAAATATTGTTCCACAGGATCCAAAATCCAAATATAAGTTTTCTAGTTTTTACTCCAGTAGGTAAAGCTTGATGATGATTGCTTCTCCTGAAAGTGTAATCTTTACAGTGGACATAGGTCAGTTTGCCTCTTCTCCAACTCATTTTCTTCTGACTTCCTTGCAGTTCCCACCCCTGTAACACATGGCCTGGGACAGGCCTGCAGGTCACCCATACCACAGGGATGTGAACTCCCTGTGTATGGTAATTCTTCATCATTACAGAGTGGACTGTAGTCTAGGCTTCCCAGTTTACTTCCTGTGACCTTATAGCTACTTTTAACTGTAAATATATGTTTAAATCCTTGTTTTTGCCCTAATTTACTGCTCAGAATCACAGAAGAATGTAGGCTGGAAGGAATCTCTTGAAGATAAACGACTTTCTTCATACAAGGAACTACCCTACACTTGAGCAGAGACTCAGCTTATCAACTCTTTGGTTTAGGGCAGGAACAACTTGGAAAAGGGCAGTGGAAATTAGGAAATTATATGGCATAGGCAGATAAGAGGCACTGCTTCTGCCACACACTCGTACCAGCTATGGACCTCAGAGTACGTCTTAGCTCGAAATTTTAGCAGTGTCCAGGCCTGTCTTAGAGAAAATTGCTCTTCTGATCCACTGCTCCAGGTCCACTTCAGGTCTCACTAAAGGAGTGGGGTAGAGTACAAAGGACAGGAGGTAACTTTACCATCAGAACCACAGATATCAATTGCCCATCTCAGGTGTGAGAGTGTGTTGCAGGTTCTCACCCAGAGTAAAACACATATCATCTGTGATGTAAACTGATCTACTTCCCTTTGCATTGGACCACATTGCTGGAGAAATCTGATACATTTTATTGAATTCATATGGGAAGAAATTAAAAGTCAAACCCAGTGGCTGTGCTTTGTTATTTAGGTACAAGAGTGCCAAACTAAAAGCCAAACTTGACCAGAGCTCAAGTGGTCTCATATAATCCAATATAAGTAAGATGGAATATCTGATTCTTTGCTCTTCTGAAATGGTTGTTCCAAATTTAATTAGAATCCAAGACACTGGGCTGCGTGAGGAGGAATGTTGCCAGAGGTCAAGGAGGTGATACTTCTGCTCTACTCAGTTCTGGTAAGGCCACATGTGGGGAACACTGTGTCCAGTTCTGGGCTTCACACTATAAAAGAGACAGATGGAAATATTGGAGGAAACCCAAAGAAGGGCCACTAAGATGATGAAAGGGTTGGAACATCTCTCATGTGAAAAAAGGCTGAAAAAGCTGGGACTATTTAGTCTGGAGAAGGGTCAGGGTGTATTACGTCAGTGTATATAAATACCTTAAGGGAGAATGCAAAGAAGATAGACACATGCTCTTTTCAGTGGAGCCTAGTGACAGGACCAGAGGCAATGGTCACAAACTGAAACACAGAGGGAACAGACTGAGCATACGAAATACTTCTTCTGTTGTGAGAATGGCTGAGAACTGGCACAAGTTGCCCAGGAAGGTTGTGGAATCTCCCTCCTTAGAGATATTCAGAAATCATCTGGCCATCAGGGGGAAAACTGGCCCTGCTTGAGAAGTGGGGCTGGAACAGATGACCTCCAGAGGTCCTTGCCAACCTCAATCATTCTATGATTCTGTGACAAAAGAAGAAAATCTGTGTCTTTGCTGTGTCTGAGAAAACCCAGATATTCTTCAAAACTCAGTGTTAGCTTACCAAATTGACTGCAGCTCTTTCATTCTCTGTACTACTTCCCATCAAACCCCTCATGTCTGCATGCAAGATGCATATTGATAGTTTAGGCTTAACTCTTAGATCACTGAAATTTTGTCAGCTCAAAATTTTGCTTCAGGACTCTTCATATTTACGTCACAAAAGATGAAAAACCCTTGTCTGAATTTGACAAACTAGTCTCACCATATACAGGAGAACCTCTCCTATAAAGAGGCTCAGAGAGTTGGGCACGTTTAGTGTAGAGAAGAGAAGGCTCTGGGGAGATCTTATAGCAGCCTTCCAGTACCTACAGGGGGCTACAAGAAAGGGAAAGAGGGACTTTTCATCAGGGCATGTGGTGGTAGGAAGAGAGGTAATGGTTTCAAACAGAACAAAGTGAGATTTAGATTACATGTTCGGAATAAATTCTTTATGGTAGGGGTAGCGAGACATGGAACAGGTTGCCCAGATAGGCTGTGGTTGCTCTATCCCTGGCTAGGAAGGATGGGGCTTTGAGTAACCTGATCTAGTGGGAGGTGCCTCTGCTCATGCAGATGGGTTGGAACTAGAGGTCCCTTCCAACCCAAATCATTCTATGATTCCATAATACATTGAATAGAAAACAATTCTACAAATAAGGGAATATTTATAATGAACTTGATGAGATTGAGTCTTATAAGATTAAAACAGTACTTGTAGGAGCGTGAGGTTCATTGTAATAATCCTCTTCCCAACTAAATCAAATGATGAAACAGTGAAATCTCAAAAACAGTACTGACTTCAGTTTGGATTTATAAGCATGACTGAAAACAGTTTAACTTAACTGATAACTCAAGAAAATCAGAAGAAACTATATGAGATAAGTGAGAGGCATGTACCACCAAAATATACCAAAATCAGCACTTGTCACCAGTACCTCATGGGTACACACTGTGTTGTTAATGTCATATCACTGTGCACAAAGTATGACCTACTCAAGGAAAAAAAAATATTTTTGAGCATTCCAAATAAATACGTGATTTGCCCCTTGGATATTAGCAATTTATTTCTAAAAGTATTTTTGACAAAAATATGTTCAGGGATTTTGAAATGTAAAGAACAGAAGGCAATGATCATCTTCATATTATATCAGATTCCTATTACCCTATTTTAGAGTAATTGGCACAATTATTCTGAATTCCCTATAAATAACCACACAAAGACCTCCTTTGCAAGTTTTTTAATAGTTCCAGCTGTGAACAGCTGTTCCAATACTTCTCAAAAAATTTCTAAAGCCAGTCACTGGGCTGTTCTGTCATTCAAAGTTTTGCATACGCTTGTTGGTTTGCTCATTTTGCCCCTTACTATATTTTGCCTTCTACATTTTCACCTTTACAATAAAACTGATATAGTCAACCAACTATTGCCAGGCTTTTAGACACTTTTTAAAATAATTTTATATAAAAATGTATTTAACACCTAATCTTTTTTGTTAGCCTTCACTTTTCTGTTATGGATAAAGAAAACAAGCAATTCCTCTCTAATTTTTATATCTAAGTTAAGACAGGGTTTTGGAGATTCATTTTGCTCTCCCTCAAACAATTCCAATATTGGATTAAGATTCTAAACTATTTTGCATGATGTAAATCCTCCTAACTCTTTTTTTGTTTTATTGGAAGAATAAGACACACTGTTTTTTTACAAATGAAGTTTTTAGCTTTTTAATGCTTTATGTGAAATAAAATATTCTTTTGGCTGAAGCATAGAGAAAATTCAACATATATTTCTTTGTGTTTCAAACACAATGGAATCCTTATGTCCTCAGCATAAAAATATGGATTGTGGTGCAAATAATGTGGCAACTGGGAAACTGGTATAAAGCAGTTATGAGCAAAATGTTCCAAGTTCCCCACCTTTCCCTTCTTAATGGAAGAGTAACCCAACTTTTTAAAGAAGTGATACTTATAAAAAGAACAATTGTGGTGAAAAAGACCTCTATTTTTACATACCAGTTAGAACAACAGTTGTTTCAACCAGCCTCATTAAAAAAAATCCCTGAGAATAGGAAAAAAAACCACTAATGGAAAGATATAAATTAACTGCTTTTAAGTTCTGATGTGTAAGTTTATATTGTCAGTAGTACCAAAATAGCCCAGGTGAAATTAGAGATGTTCTGTATTGAAAAAATAATAGCAAAAATATAAAAATGTTTTTAAAAATGCCTACTAAAAATATATATGTACTCACTCCTGTTAATGCAAAACTAATGCTAATTTCAAAACACAAGCAATGATTATGCTGATTTCTTTTACTGTGCTGAAACAAAATATTAATGCACACAGTGCATCATCAAAATGTTAACAAATGTTAAGTCAGAGAAAACTAATTCCCTAGAGTATCTTAGAGAGGCTTGTTTTTGTTTTTAACTGCATCTTTAGTGGTGACATTATTTTCTATATGACTTTTTAGAACAATTAAAACATAATTATCAGGTGTGACATGCATATTAAATGTGACTCAAAGTAAATTGAAGAATGATACGTTTATAATTTTCATTTTGTGTTAACCATATATATTGAACCTGTCATCATTGCAGGGAAGTGTGATGGGGTTTTTTTTCCCAACGATGTTTTGTGAACTGTAGAAGTAAGACATTTTATTGGTTATATGTAATGTCTTTGGAATGTGTTTGTTTTGAAGCTATTTCAGCTTGATTTAGTTTTTAAAACCAGGATGAAAGCCTGGTTTCTTGAGGTAGCTGTATCTGTTTATTGAATTGATGCCAGAGATGTTAGTTCCAGATGTATTTCTTTAGTTTGACTAGTTTTATTATGCTATGATGCTTTGCCCAAGAGATACGGTAAAAAAGCTGATGGTATACAACAGTGTCTGGGTCAAAATAGAGCAAAAGCACACAAAATATTCTGCAATTTCTTTGAACACTCAGTCCTAGAAATACACATAAAAACTACATGAGCATCAGACCAAATATTGCATACAGACAAAAAAAAAAAAGTCTTTCTGCTCTTATTCCTTTCCTAATTAGTTTCAGTCCCAAGGCAACCAATTAATTATATCCTTTGAAAATGAACTTTTCCTCTCCTAAATTCATTCAAGCCCTTCCTTTCCTCAGTCTTCAGGCTCTGCATTTTCCATTTCAAATTTTAAATCACTCGTAAATACCAAAAATAAAAGATTTCCTTATATTTTTAATGCTCTGCTGTTAATTTCAAAAGTTTTAAAACAAACAAAAAATAGTCTTTTGAGCTTTCCTTCAAAGAGATCATTCTATCTAGTGAAATAAGTGTAGATATCCTGAGTAACCAGGATACTTTACAATTGCACAATGAAAGAATGCTCTGCAAAGACTCTTACTGGAAGGAAGGACAGCAAGGGGTGAGGAGGAAAGAGAGTGAATGAAGCAGATCATATTGTTGTAAGCAGAATTTGTGAAATCAGGGTTGTTGGGTTTTTCCTCTCCTCACCCCCCTTATTACCATACATACATGAAAATTGACACAGAATCTTTCAGATCCAGGATTTAAATAACTTGCTTGAGATCAGAAACTGCTGCCTTTCAGTATTTACACACAGCTCTTTAACCTGCTTTGTTAAGAAAAGCAAGCGTAATTGTTCCAAAAAGACAGTACATACTTGAAAAATCTTCCAGATTGCCAACAGGATCTGTCAGTTTGCAGATGCACTGATTGCATACATAGAGGAGTGTTATATTTTGCCAAAGAATCCCAAACTTATTCAGCTGATTTTTCAATATAAAAAAAAAATATTTTTCCCCTTGAGATAGTGTCATCAAATACCATCTGTGCTGGCTGCAATTTTAGTCATAAATCCTTGTTGTATTTATCAGAGATGCATATTTCAAAATAGCTAATTTTCATCTCAGATTCAGACACACACTAATTTCTTTGCTTCTTTCTTGCTGAGAAGTCTGATATAACAGTCTATCACTGAAAGGGTTTGGCATTTGCCCAAAACAAAATAGGCTCATCTCCTTACATGAGATAAGTTTCCTTAATAGGTCTAGATCTTGGAATCATTAAATACCATAAAAAATATTCTCTTCATGTAACAGAAACTATTAAAAGGCCTGTGGGAGGTAACATGACAATGTTCACAAGGAAATTAATATTAAAACTAATAAAACTGTGAGGGAAAAATCATCATGCAGGTAGAAAAAAATCGAGATATAGATATATGAGAATGGAAGGAACATGACAACAATATTAAGTTTGAGCATAATTTGGGGGGTTTTTTTTGGATTTCTGTTGAAGGTGCTATATCAGATTCATAGAGTCTGGATGACAGAAAATATATATGGGTTGACTGTCATTTAGAGTATTTGTCATGCATGACAAATTTCATACATAATTTTGCTGTAACTGAGGTACTTAGAGACCCCTCAGGAGAAACTAGTACACAATGAAGATAAAGAGTAAAAAGCATTTTTCCCCAAATATTTTACAACATAACAAAGTAAGTGTACATTCAAAACAATCACATATTTAACCCATATTTCATCTATTAATCTATGAGAATGATATGAGAGACATTGTGGAAAGCCTTGCTGAAGTCAGGATCAACAACACTGCACCTCCCCCTCTGCTGAGCTAGCTACTTCATAGAATCTGTGTTGGGTCTTGCATGGCCTGGTTTTTGGTATCAGTGGAGGCCTACAGGGGTGGCTTCTGTGAGAAGCTGCTGGAAGCTTCCTCCATGTCTGGCAGAGACAATCCCTGGTGGGTCCAAAGATGGACATGCTGCTGGTCAAGGCTGGGCCAATTAGTGATGATGTTAACGTATTCAAGAAGAAAGAAAAAGAAAAGTTATTTCACAGTGGTAATTGTGGCCAAAGAAGAGCAGAGTGAGAACTTATGAGAGGAACACTTATGCACACACCAAGGTCAATGGAGAAGCAGGAGGAGGAGGAGGAGATGCTCCAGGCACTGGAGATGGGATTCCTCTGCAGCCCGAGGTGAAGCAGCTGTGCCCCTGCAGCTCATGGAGATCCATGGAGATGCAGAGATCCACCTGTAGGCCGTGGAGGAACCCCATGCCAGAGCAGATAGATGTCTGAGAGCAGGATCTGACCCCACAGGAGGCCCTGTGAGAGGCCATGGAGAGAGGACCCCCCTCTGGAGCAGCCTGTCCTTGGAGGACTGCACCCCGTGGAAGAGTGACCCACATTGCAGCAGTTTGAGGGTTGCCCGTGGGATGGACTCACATTGCAGCAGTTCACAGCAAACTGTTGTTCTCATGTTGGAGAAGTTTGTAGAGAACTGTCTTCCATGGGAGGGACCCCATGGTGCAGCAGGGGAACGGCTCCTCTCCCTGAGCAGCAGGAGAAACAGGGGTGATGAACTGACCATAACCCCCATTCCTTGTGTGACACTGGGTAGGAGGTAGAGCTGGCATGCTGTAGTTTGGAGTAGGTGATCCTTGAAAATCAAACAGCTTTCCACGATCATCTCCCATGGGATTATTGGAAGCAGAGTCCTGAATGGGGCAAATTATGCTCCCCTTAAATCCAAGGCTGTGATCCTTCAATTTGCTATTTTTACCCCTGAAATCCACTATCTCACAGTCACTGCAGCCAAGACAGCTCCCATACTTCATATCTTAAGGCCAGTTCTTCCTAGTTTGTAAGTATCAGGTCCAGCAGAGCATTTTGTATTTTTTGCTCCTTGGTCACCCATGTCAGGAAGTTATCAGCAGCACTCCTGGAGCATAAAATTAATTCAATCTTCTTTCTGAATGGATTTTGTCTTGTAGTCGATTTTGAGCAGCAATGAAATTTCATTTGGCTTCAACACTTACGACTGTGGATTCTCAGAGACAGGATTCAGTTCAAGATACGGACAGCAAGTGAGGTTGTAGCCTGTACTTTTAGGTATCTAACTTGGGAATAAGTGCATTGTTTTTCATGTATAATTTAATGTATGGATTATGTTTCCTTGGGCTATGACAATCCATTTAGAATATATTAAGATTTCCATACGTAAGCACCTACATCTAGACATTCTAATTTCAAACTCATGCCAGACAAAATATGAACTCCCACTATATCTGTTTTCTCAATTGACATAACACAGGATCCTAGTTTATATTTTAGATCTTCTGTTGAATACAGCTGTGAAAAAAACCCCAAAATTGAAAACAAACCCACAACAAAACCAAAAAACAGGTTAAAATGTAATGAAAGAAACAGATACATTTAAACATATTAGAGGACAGAATGATCTAAAACCCTTTACATTAGAAAACCAGCTTAATGATTTTATGAAATAAGTTTATCCTTAAGTAAAATATGTGTGCTAAAATCAGATAGGAAAGAATGAAGATAATTCTGATTATGCAATAAAACAAAATAAAAATGTGATAAAAAAATACAGAAAACCTAAATAATTTGTTGGTGTGTAAATCGTGCACAGAAAAGCATGACAGCACTTTCCTAGATGCAACAGAAAAACTGGAAAAAGTAATGATCATAAGAGTTATGAAAAATGATGTACAAGAAGTCTTTGATGTGACCTAATTGAAGACTTCTAGTACCTAAAGGGAGCCTGCAAGAAAACTGAAGAGGGACTTTTTGCAAGTGTAAATAAGGAGCCTGGATCAATGTGAAAATACTGTAAGATCAGAATATAGCACAAGTTTGGCAAAGTGCAGAACAAGCAGTGAACAACAGTACACTGAAAATCAAGAACTGTGAAAAAAATAATAAATTATTCATTACCAACATCACACAGCATAGCAAAAGTTACTATGTTTTTTTCCTCATTACTGCACATTATTTGAACTTTTTGAAAGCCAGACTCCAAATTAGACAGCTGTTCATAACATGTGGAGAGGGAACAAGTGGTTCCAATAGGAATGTCATGAAAGCTCTTGATGCTCCTTTCCTTTTCACTTCATTGCAGAGGAAAAAGCATTACCTCATTGCTTGAGCAGCAAAGAGACAGGTACATATTATCAATTTCACTGTCCTCCTAAATAGAAAAGTCTTGAAGAGACATGAAGGAAAGTCCTTATTACATTAAAGGGTATGTGTTGACGGGTGAGTTTATGCAGATTTGTTGCATCTATATGCGGAGTGTGCTTCAGATTCTTAAACAGCAAACACAAATGTTGTAAGTTGGATTGTTTACCATGTAAGTTCAGTTTTCCCTGCATGAGAGGCTGAGGAGAACAGAGAAATTGAGACTAAATATATTGTCTGTTATTTCCTTCTCCATCATAATCCTTTTTTCTCTGTCTCATTATGCTGCATTATCTTTATTTTGGATCTTTTATGTGGATTTATTATGATAAATCCTCTGTCATTTTGTTCAACTATTAGTCAATTTAACCATCAATCTGTGCAGTCATTTTTCAGATTAAAGCTGTATTTTAACCCACATTTCAGATTTATTGGAACTGAAACATTTTTAGTATGAATTATGTCTAAATAATATATATATAGATATTGTATGCACATAAAATCTGCTGTCATTTTCAGAATCAAGGTGGAAGACAGTTACTGAGAGATAATTGTTGCTATTTATGGGAAATGGGTTCTCATTAAAAATGAAGGTTAAATGAAGAAGTTAGTTCTTTCCTGGGAATGAAATTTACATTTCTTTGTGAAGTGACAGCTTTCAATAGCAATAAAATCTAAATTCAAATTTGCTATATAATAGATCTCCTTCCTTATTAAACTTTTCTTGGACTTAATAAAACAAACTTCTTAAAGTTTATTTCTGTTCATGCTTGGCTTCCTTCCTAAAGCAAATGTTTCTGGAACCTTAGAGGAAAATCCCTTCAGAGAAAATCCCTTCAGCCATTTCATAATTATAAGATTATGAAATATATATTCCAATATAAATGCTAAATTCTGAATACCAATTTCTTGGTGGAGTAGATCATTGAAAACCAAACTTTTTCACTTCCAGTAAGGATATGCAAATACTCCAAGAGTAAAAATAAAATAACCTGAAGGCCCCACAAATACGTAAAAAAAGTAAAGAAGGGTTCTTTCCCAGTAAATATGTCCTAAATTATTTTTTCCTTCAGCTCAGACCTTGAGGTAAAAATAATGATGGTCAGATACTTTTATAAGGAAAAGGATTAAAATAGAAGTTCCGAGTCCAGATGATTTTGTGACAGTACAACTACTGAAAAAAACTTTTCTGCTCCTCAGTGGCAGAGCAAATTCACATCTACTTGCAAGAGAATGGTAGCTATGCAGAATTACAGGCAAGATATTAAACAAAACAAAACAAAGCCAAAAAAGTTTCTAGGTAAAATTTAGTATCACTAAAGTTGCTAACTTTAAATTGAAGTATTCTTGAAAGAAATAGCACATGAAGTTCTTCGTTAGAGATATGGAGAAGGAAGGACTTTTATGTCTATTATATTGGCAAATGCTAAAAGAGAGATTTCTGGTCTGATGGATTTTCTGGTTTAAATATAATTGTCAGCTGATGTTATATTTGAGACACTTTTTTGGATGATAATTTCAAATTGTATGTTCTGAATCAAACTGAGGTCAAATTTGCAGAGACAGTAGCTGAGGAGATAATCTTCATGCAGTTCCAAATATCAATTTCTATATGGAAAATTATTGATACATGGAATATAGAAGCTCTTTAAAGAACTGCAATGTGGTAAGAAATAACCATTGATGAAAAGGTCCTCTGGTAAAACACATTCTTTTGCTGAAGCTCTTGCTTTAAAAGTGTGAGGAGAACTACAAATATAAGCACTGCATTAAAAGTCTTGAAGAAAGTTCATGATCAAACTTTTCAGTTTTCCATTCTTTAGGTATTAAAGGAGTACCTGTTTTTCATTATGTGACACTGATATATTTTACTTTTCTGTAGCTATTTAATTCTTAGTGAAATGTTCTGTTTGGATGTTTCTAGACTGTTTCATTTACTTTTTTAAAAAATAGGAAAAAAAAGGCTAAAAAAAAAATCCATAACTAGTGGCTTACAAATTGGTGACAGCAGGTTGTTTAACATAATTGTGCAAAAGTAACTGAGGCAAGAAAGAATAAAACTCTCCAAACTACAGCAAAGCCAGTGTGAGATCTACCTAGAGAGCAAATCTTCTAAACCAAGCAATTCATTCTCTTCTATCTTTCTCACTGCAAGTGTTGCCTTCAGAACAGTGCTACCCAAGAGACATACAATTGCTGGTTTAATTACAACTCACAAAAGAGAAAGCAACAGATGTATAAACATATTTTAAGTATTTATTAAATATCTGCTGAATTGTTATAGTCCTGTTGGCTCATTAGTAAAATCTCCATGGATTAACTACTGATTCCCAACACCTTCATCTACAAAGACGTAAGGAAGATTTGCATTCTCACCTTATGTACACTCATTATAATTTCTTTTATACATTGCTAATTATAAGATCTTATATTTCTTTGCTCTTTTCTTCTTGGTGAGGTCTCATAGAATTGCTGACTATAAAAGATCTATAAAAGAGTCCACTGAATAAATATACCAAACTATTAAGTTGTTTTTCAAACTGATCAAGGTTAAGAAGCATCAACTAACAAATAAAGCAAAAACAAAGAAAAAAGGGGGTGAGGGAGCAGGGGAAAAAAAGCCACAGTTCTTGGAAAATTAGGACTGTGAGGATTTTTCTTATAATGCCAAGGATAATTTTGATCCCACACCACAGAGGTTTAGAATTTCCCAGAAGAAATTTCTTCTTTTATATTATATCTCTGAATATAATTCAAGACTGACAAACACTTAGACATGATGATTTCTTAATATGCATAATCAGGAATAACTGCTGTACATTTTGCATAATAGTATGTGAACTTTTCAGAAGGCACATTGCAAATTTCACTTTCTGGACCCATGAGAGTTTGTATTAAAAAGTGTATGGCCCTCAGAAGTGGAAGAGAGAGCTTTTTCCCATTTATTTTCCCCACCATTCCACAGGATGACCTAAGGTAAAAAAAGATATTAATCCATATTATGATAATCTCTCAGTGCGCTTGATATCAAATTAGTAGCTTTATCCCTTAGCTTTCACCCAAATGTCACAACTATCCAATATTCCCTCTGTTTTACTCTACTGTTCAAGGATTCCATTCCATAGGTTAGTAGTACTTGAACTATAATGCATGGACATGTCTATCCTGAAGACTATCGTAAGAAGGAATGACTGAGATAAATTGAACAAAGAAGGATATTCATTGTGTTAAGCAGCAACTACACCAGGATCCTTTTGCATTCGAATTTTTCATTTATGAGATAAAATAAAAGTTTAATGTTAAGTAAACATACTGGGAATGAGTCATTTTCCTAAATATAAGAATTCAGTTTAATTTAGGTGCTCTGGTCTTCTGCTGCTGCTGAAGACTGAAAATATCTCTTGGTCATCTGAGTTCAATGCAAATGCTTAAGGACATTTCAAATGGTACCTGTTGGCTTTATCCGAGTAAAAGAAACAAGTTTCAAGGGTGGGATCACTTTTCAGATTAGCATTACAACACTTAAGGTTTATATGTAGATATTTACATGTGTTTGGGAGTCTAAACTTCACTGGAGAACTAATCTGTACAGATGATGTAAAGAGAAATACAGATGGCCAGCCTCCAGTTTTCTATTCAAGGGTGAGTGGAAACATCCTTCAGGTTACAAAGACTCTGCCAACCAATTTTCAATTTTTTCTATTTTTATTGAAGGTTTAGGCACTTTTCTGATAAGAAGATGCACAAATTTTTTTTTTTTTTTTTTTTTTTAAGAGAATTAACGTAGCAGAAGTGACATTTATAAAGCCTATGGGAAAAATATCAAGGTTGTTACATTTCTGCAGTATGAAGGAATTGTCAGAAGACAACATGTAGAGGAACTTGTGATGGGTGATAAAAACTGTTTTATTGAAACCATGATTTTCAGAACAAAGTGGAGCTATGAATTACAATTCCCAGGCTCATCAACTAAGCTATTTTGCTGATCTCATTCAAGGATGCAGAATGTTTTTATGAAAAATATTCTTTTCATGGTAACTGGATATTTCTGTCCTTCATTGATTGCCTGAGTTCCTTCTTGAGGACTTTCCTGAGGGCTCCATGAAATTTCCAGCAGTGGATTAAAAGTGAATGACTGAGGCTTTTGTACCTTCCACATTTCAGTATGCTTACACTGAGCATAAAACGGGCTGAAAACTGCTGCAAGTTTTGAACTGATTCAGGAGTGATCAGACTAGTTTTATCTTAGATGTAATAACAGAGTCTAGTAAAATATAGTGTAGGTGTTTTGGTTTAAGCCCAGCCAGCAGCCCAGCATCACACAGCCACTTGCTCTATCCCTCACCTGTAGGATCAGGGAGAGAATTGGAATCGTAAAAGCTGGAAAAACATGTGGGTTGAGATAAAGACACTTAAATAGGGAAGGCAAAAGCCATAAACAAAAAGTGAGAAAACCAAGGAACAAATTTATTGTTTCCCATGAGCAGGCAGGTGTTCAGCCATCCCCAGGAAAGCAGGGCCCCATCACATGTAACAGGGACTTGGAAGACAAACACCATCACTCCAAATTGTCTCCCCTCCCTCCTTCTTCCCCCAGCTGTATATACTGAGCATGATGCCATATGGTCTGAAATATATCTTTGGTCACTTGGGGTCACCTGTCCAGACTGTGTCTCCTCCCAACCTCCCCTGCATCCCCAACTTCTTCACCAGTGTGGCCGCATGAAAGGCAAAAAAGCGTGGAAACCAACAAGCTGCTCTGAAAGTTTCACAGAGCTTGACTTGGACACAATCACTTTGTACCCTTGAGAATTTGGTTTGTACCTGTGAGAAGTTTTAACATCAACAGAAGCAAGAACCCAAAAAAACAGATGTAGAAAGCACGGTTTTCTCTAGGGAGGCTGTTATTTGCTTTAGATTGTTTTAGATGGGTGTTAGTTGCAAGTAACCAGTAGTTTTGTGGGGTGTTAATGTAGAAGCCAATGGGGACAGAGCACGAGTGACAAGAAACTGTATAAAAGAGGCTTTGTAGAATTAAAGATGCTTTTTTCCTTCTGAACGGAGTTGGTGTGCGTGATTTGTGAGTGTCGCATCGGTCTCAACTGCGACAAAAAAGGCCTTGGCTCTGTGTAAGCCCTGCTCAGCAATAACAAAAACATCTCTAGGCTGTCAACCCTGTTTTCAGCACAATTCCAAAACTCAACCCCATACCAGCTACTGTGAAGAAAGTTGATTCCACCCCAGACAAAACTGTCACAGTAGGACAAGTAAAAGTCTCAGAGTATCAGACTTTATTCAATATCATGTCTGCCATATCTTTTTTTCCCTTTGTCTTTCTTCCAAAATGTATTAATTCCACTGGATCTATTTCCAGTAGATTTTACTATCTTACGAAATTAGTCAGAGCTCTAATAAATACATTTTCACTTCTTCCCAAAAGAAGTACTTTCTTTCTTTCAATCAAAGAAGCTTTGGAGACATAACACCAAGTAAATAAAAAACATATTTAAGTAGTTTTTTTCTGTATATTCCTGGCCAAATATAATTGTAAAAAATCACATCTCACCCAAATTTACTTCATGATTGTAAGCTACTTTAATACCATGACTGATTTTATTTGCATAAAGGGCAATGTCAAAATTGGTAGACAACCCTGGTATTAAAATCCAGAATTAGTCTCCGAGGATTAAAAAAACAAAAAGGGAGGGGGAAGTATTTATTTATTGAAAATAACAACTGTAAACTATAATGTGAAGCAACATTACTGAATTTGATCAAAGGATTACTTTCAAAGATCCACTGCTTCTTTTCAAAAGATGTGCTTCCTAAGAAAGCATCTCTGTCAAAGCTTGAGGAATAACTACATGTACTTTTCTTATGATAGGTTAAAAATCTATTTGCTAGTCACAGTTGTTGATTTTGCCTTACTTTTGCTTGCAGCACAAAATGCTGAAATAAGAAAGCAACTTAGATTTGGGCTATTGAAGTGGAGAAATACGGGAGACTGTAAAAAAGAAATTTGCAATCAGCATATTAAATGAAAATACAGCATAAGTATCACAGACAAGAACCTGAGTCAGTCTCTATTGAATTCTAAGTCAAGCCTCCACTGACCAGAAATCAACCACTCCAAAGAGAAAGGGCAAGTGGATTCTGACTCATAAAGAAATAAAATGCGTGTTGAATGAAAAAAATTATTAATTGCACAGAAAAAGTAATAAAGAACTCCAGAAACAGGCATAAATCTACATGGGTAGCTGAATGAAAGATACAGGGAAGGACTTCAGAATGCCTACACTTACATTAAATTCTGTCTTCTCTCCGTATGAGACATTTAACTACAGGTATCACAAGACTATAGGGCTCATTAAATAACCAATTACTATCTCTTCCTTATTTTTCTTTTTCTCTCCTCAAGATATGTGGAAAAAGAATTCAAAGAAATTTGATGCAGTAAAAATGTTCAAGCTTTTCTTTTCCTTCAGAGAGAAAAACTCTGACAGCGTGTATCTCATTCCGTTAGATGGGAACAGGTCAGCACTAGAACAATGCAACATCCAGCATACCTGACTCCTGTGCCCATGAAAGGTTCTGCCCGCTGAGACTGGTCACTTCAGTTAATTTTGTCACCGATATCTACAGAACAAGAACTAGACCAGACGTTGGATTATTTCACCCCAAAGAAAACTGGGTCATACAATAAATCTGTGACTCTTCTACTGAAATCTCCTTTACCTCTGAAGTAGCCATCTTATGCTCTTGAATTTCTGATAACTAACTCCATTGTGATTTGACACTAATGTGCTTACTTCCCTTTATAACTCAATGCCATCTCCTATGTGCAATTT
>VXAD01008102.1:71133-109219 GCA_013399195.1 Dicrurus megarhynchus
TAAAACCCAAATGCCACTCCCATGTTGAATTTTTAAAAAAAAAAAAAAAAAAGATCTCAAGACATTGACAAATTTGTTCCAATTGTTCTTTCCTCTGGATATAAGGTAGTCTGAAATGCCATGAAATCCTCTGTGGGTGAAATGTCACTGTGTGACAACACAGAACTGTAGAACCGTGGGAAAATGGTTTCCAAATGCCTAAACTTTCAGCTGAGATGGATTCATGGAAGTGTGTATGAGGTATGGCAACTTTGTGGTATGAGAAGCAGAGGTAAGTGATTCCTTGCTGATGAGGGGAACAGCCTTTTCATAAAGGCTTCATAAAGCATGAAGACTTTTTCATAAAGGCTTCAGAGGCATGCAGAAGATTTAGCATCCAGTCAAATTTTCTTCTTCCTTACTCAATGTTTGTTGTTTCCCACTGGTTTTGTTTGGAATCCCATTCACAACTCATCTGAAAAACAGCTGTTTCTCCTTTTTTTCTTATTTTTCATACTACAGTACTTGTGCTGCTTCCCACCAAAGCTGGTGATGGCAGCAAGATAAAATTAAAAGAATAGAGAGGATTTTATAAAAAAGCACCAAACTGAATTTATGAATAGTTTGTGAGGCAATCAACTCTGATAATTTTTGTCTAGTTAACGATCATGGTCTTTCACTTGCCATTCACATCTGTTTTCTGGACAGAAATCTGGCACTGTCCACACAGCCAGTGGTCAGGTTTTAGTCAGTCATCACCTCTTCTGTGAATCAATACCATGTCTGATGGTGACACACTGTTAATTTATTTTGTTTGTAGAATTTTGGATAGGAATTACTTGTTCCATTCCTTACACAAGTAATAGAGTTTCACTGTTAATCTTTCATTCTACAGCTTGCCTAGATTTGATAGTTTGGGTATATGAAAACCGAAAATTATGCATCCAATGCAGGAAGAACAGGAGGAGAAGAAAAAGACAAAAGAAAGGAGGCAGCCTTGTTATTTCTGTTACATTTCATTTTGGTTTAGGGTGTGTAAGAGGCAACACTGGAAACATTGAAAGGAGACAAAGGAAGTACAATCATTTTGATATATGTCATATTTTATTAGAAAACAGTCCTTGTGATGACTTGAGCTCTGACAGGTAAATAGAGGAGTAATGATATTTTTGTGTGTTCAGTCATGTTTTAAATATCTGCAAGGATGGAGATTCTGCAATATCTCAGGGCAACCTGTTCCAGTGATTGATCACAGTGTTGGGGGGTTTTTTGCCCTTACATTTAAGCAGAATTTCCTGTATTTTGGGTTGTGCCCTTTTCTTCCTCTGTTTTTCTAGATCACCATTGACATGAGTCTGACATGAGTTCCTCTGTGTTCTTTATTTCTCCCATCAATTATTTATCCATGCTGTGAAAAGAACCCTGTGCCTCTTCTTCAGGCTGAACACACACAGCACTCTGAGCTTCATCATGTGCTCCAGTCCTTTAATCACCTTTCTAGTTGTTGGTTGACTAGCTCCAGTGAATATATATATATACACATATATATTGCTCTGGAGAGCCCAGAAATGGACACAGCATCCAGATGTGTCACACCAGTGGTAAGAAGAGGAGAAACGTCACCTTTTTTTTGGTCTGCCATCAGCACTCTGCCTAATGCAGCTCAGGAGGCAACTTTCCAGCTGATCAGTCCCCAGCCAGTACTGCAGCATCTTGCATTTTGTTTTGCAGATCTTTATGGTGTTCCTGTGTTCCTGCTTATCCATTTCCTCAGCTTGTAGAAGTCTGTCTGAACGGGTCCTGAGCAGTCTTCTAGGGTACAAACCACTCCTCACATTGTCCTTGGTGTTCTTGATTTCTATGAAGTATTATAATGCAATATGGTATTTTTAAAAGAGTCAAAAAATAAATTGAAATTGTGGGGAGCTTACATAATTTCATAATTATTTCAAGTATATTACTAAGTACTTTCTTTCTACAAATAACAAATAGACAACCATTAAATTATTTAATCAAATCATTGACAGATGACTGAATTTAGAAAGACTGCTGGTTTATTTCTATACTTATTTAAACATCAAATACCATTATTTCACCTTAGCAATCAAATAATCTTATGTTATTTAAAGAGACTAATAGGATTCAGGAGACATATTCTCCTCTGTAGAGAATGATATAATAATTATAAGGATTGAAATGTAAGTCTTCTAGTCTAGATGTACACAGATTTTATTATTTTCATGCATTTTCAAAGAAGAGTATATTAGCACTCTTCTCTTGGAAATCAGTAAAAAACATTAAGGGAAAAAAAAATTTAATTTTATGAACTTGCTACTTTTTCTACATATTCTTTTGAGATTTTCTGATAGTATGCATATCAGAAATCACACTGTGTATTAGTTAATGCAAGTAAGAGAGGTCCATGAACATCAACACTGCTGTGTTGCAGATGGGTGATTTAGGATCATTCAAAGAATCACCATCAAAGGAATTTGCAGAATGGTTTTCATATGAATTTACAAAAGTACAAGTTAATGAAGTTCAATGGCAATGTTCACTCTATTAATTACTACATGGAAGAAACATACTTGGAAAAACTGTATCTTAGTCCACAATTTGTGATTTGAAACCTCTTTAACCTTGCTTATTTTGTAGTCATTTATGTTTGCAATAAATGAACATAAAATTAATCTTTCATTTTGTAGTATTTCACACACACTGCAGAAGTACATAACAAGTAGTACAATAGTGTATAAAACTGAGTTTATGGTGGAGTTGTAATTATTCTAAACACTTTCTAAGGGAAATGTCTTAAATAGGCACAGAAAAGTAGGACTAACACATTTAATCCAGATTTGAAAGTCTTTATATTGATCTTTTCCCTCCAGTGAAATTCTGTAATTGTCTCTAGTACTGGGATAGAAAGAAGTTTTAAAACAATTTTAATCAGAAAAATTATTTTACTGACAGAAAAAATTTCCTTCTGGCTTCTGGCTACAAGACATAATTTTAAACAGGATTTTAGTCATCACTTTCTACAAACAAGTATAGTATATGCCAGTTTATTTGGATTAGGTTAAAGGGTTTAATTTTCATACTACACAGTTCTGTTAAGTGGAAAAACTGTTAGGGACAATTAATGTAATAATAGAAACTATGGTTGTTTGGGTGGGTTTTCTGGTATATCAACTGTTTTTGAACTTCACATATATTTTTATATAAAATGTATATTTTTAAAAAGCAAAAAAAAAGTAACATTAACTTAAATAGTTATAGGCATTTAACACTGGTTGTCAGCTAAAACACAGAGCCGCTTCTCACTCACCCATAGTGGGATGGTGGAAAGGATCGGAAGCATAAAAGCCAGAAAATTCTAGTGTTGAGATAAAAGCAGTTTAATGGAGAAAGCAAAAGCTATGCAGAGAAGCAAAGCAAAACAAAGAATTCATTCACTACTTCCCAAGGACATGCAGGTATTCAGTCACCCAAGAAAAGCAGGGCTCCATCACATGTAATGGTTACTTGGGAAGACAAATGCCATCACTCATCCTGGCCTTCCTCCTTCTTACCCCAGCTTTATATGCTGAACATGATACCACATGGAGTGGAATATCCTTTTGGTCAGTTGGGCTCAGTTGTCCCAGCTGTGTACCCTCCCAAATCCTTGTGCCTCCCCAGCCTCCTCACTGATAAGGTGGGTGCGGAGAAGAAAAAGCCTTGACTTTCTGTAAGAACTGTTCAGCAATAACAAAAGAATCTCTGTGCTATCAACACTATTTCCAGCAGAAATCCAAAACACAGACCCATACTACTTACTGTGAAGAAAACTAACTCTAGCCCAGCCAAAACCAGTACCAATGTAAAAACAGACCTATATCTACAGGAAAATAAAAGAAGCCTAGGTCTTACTCCTGAAGTCAGGCTGTGGTGGGTTGACCCTGGCTGGATGCCAGGTGTCCACTGAAAGTCATTCTGTCACTCCCCTTGTCAGCTGTAAAGCGGACAGAAAACATGATGAAAGGGTTGAGATAAAGACAGGAAGACATCGCTCACCAATTACCATAATGGCCAAAGCAGACTTGTATTGGGGAAATTAATTTAATTTGATACTAATCAAATCAGAGTAAAATAAGAAGAAATAAAAACTAATTTTAAAATACCTTTCTCCCACCCTCTCTTCTTCCTGGATTCCACTCATGATTTCTCAGTGGCACACGGGGAAGGGAATGGGGGCTGTTATCAGTTCATCTTATGTTGTCTCTGCCTCTCCTTCCTCCTCACAGTCTTCCTCTGCTCCATTGTGGGGTCATTCACGCAGGTTGCAGATCTTCATGAACTCCTCCAGTGTGAATCCCTTACATGGAGCACAGCCTTTCAGAAACAAATTGCTTCATGGGTCCTGTGGGGCCACAAGTCCTGCCACTAAAACTGCTCCAGCCTAGGCTGCTCTTCTCCACAGGGTCACAAGTCCTGCCAGGAGCCTGCTTGAGCATGGGCTTCCCACGGGGTCATGGTCTCTTTCAGGCATCTACCTGCTCCAGCATGGAATCGTCTGAAGGCTGGAGAGGAATCTCTGTGCTTAGAGTGCCCTCTCCCCGTTCTTCACTGACCTTGGTGTCTGCAAAGCTGTTTCTCTCACATATTCTCATTCCTCTCTCTGGCTCCTGCTTTGCAGAAATTTTTTTTCCCCTTCTTAAACAGGCCATGCCAGAGGCACTACCACTGTCACTAATGGCCTTAGCTTTGGCCAGGGGTGGGTCTGTCTTGGCTCTATCTGTCTGGCTTGGATTTTTTTGGCTGTATTGAACACAGAGAAAACTTCTGGTCTCTTTCCATGGAAGTCACCCCTGTAGCTGAACTGCTGCCAAAATCTTGGATTGCAAACACTATATACAGGCTTGTGTTGGATCACACGTCTTTGGTGTCAGCATAAACGCTACTAGAATGAAATTTCACGATTGTACCTAAAGATCCCATTTGTACCTTGATGTCTGCAGTACCCCTACATATTTGCAGTAATCACACAAGGGCAAGGACTCTGCACACACAGTGGAAAAAGTGCAAAGCCTTTATTGCACACCTGAAATTCCCCTAAATACCACTACCTAACAGGATATCACATCATATAAACAGGAAAGATGTTCACCTCAGCGTCCCCCAATCACCTGGGGCATTGCACAGACGTTGCCTATTATGGTAACAGGTAAACAATACCCTATAAGGTCACAAACTACAATTACCACGTCTCATAGGCCCAACACTGTCCAGAACCCCTCAGTCCTCTCTCAGCCCATCCCTGGTGACCTGGATGCGCTCCCAGGGTCACCTCCGGGTCCAAGAAAGGGCCTCTCTCTCTGGCCCTCAGGGCCTATCTCTCTTCCAGCACATAGTGCACCCCAACACGTACTGATTTGCGTGTCAAAATCAGAATTTTAGGGTTGTGAAAAACGAAGTTCACTCTCCTGTTAAGATTTAAAAGTTTAATAAAGGACAATAAGTGGCAAAGATAATAAAGCAAAAGTCACAGCGCTGGGTGCTTTTGGCGCTCAGCCAAGAGCACACCTGTGGCCTTTAAAACGCCCTTTTTATACACCTGGAGTATTACATATTCATCAACAATTATGCATATTCATAAACAATTATACATATTTAAAACCTCTTTCCAGTAACAATTCAGAATGGAATCTTGTTTTGGTAGTTCCCGGAATCCGCAGGTGATTGCATATTTAAACCCTTTTGAGTAACCATTCAGAATGGAATCCAGGCAAATAGTTCGTAAGCACAGCTATTTCTGGTTTCTTTTTTGTTAAATGAAAAAGTATTTAAGAAAACCACATCCTCACAACAACGTTACCTTATATTTTACATATAGCATCTCTTTGTGGCAGAGCCACTGTTACAAAGGGTACTTTAACATCACTTATTTTAACATTTGCAAAAAGCCAAAATTATAGCATCTATTTATCTCTGGGTATTTCTATGTAGCTGTATAGGTAAATGATCAGTAAGACAATATACCTTCTGAGGCAGTAGCTTTTCCAACAACTAAAAAGTCACCAAGCCATCACTGTTTTTTTCTAAAAAAAATGCTCTGAGTATACCAGGAGTAACAGTTTCATAGAACTCAGAATCTTTCCATTGAGGGGGGCACACTCCCAAAGCACTGCTTCTTTCCAGTCATGTCTGTCTGGTAAAACATTTCATTGTGCTCCATTACTGAACAGCAGAACTCATAGCAGCCAGGTGGGTGCTCTGATAGTGCAGGATACACTGGCCCCCAGCTGCTATGACTAGTTGAATGCTCAGCTAGACGAGGTATGAGGGGCTAAGTAATTAAAAATTGCCAACTTCCTTTGGCTTGGTAAATTAAATTAATCTGGGAAGATGGGAAGAAGTTCAGGGTTGCAAATACATTTTTATAACAGGATTCATTTTTGTTGTCCACCACATGGGATGATACATCACACTTTCATCAATATTCAGCAAAATTGGCAGAAAACTCACAGCCGTTTTATCGCCAGAATTACTGATTCATTTTCTGCAAAGTGGCAATCCCAGATGTGTTGTTTACTACAGGAATTGCTTTGGGGAATAATTTTAATAATAGCATGACTTGTGGTTAGAGGACTGATATAACTAGATAGGAAGAAAAAAATTGTACTCAAAAGTCCAAAACAATTGTGACTAATGAATGGTAAATGTAAGCAAAAATGGGCCTGATCCTCTGCTGCTTGGTATGTGGCAATGAAAGCACAAATGTTCTTCCAGACTGGCATGTTTTGGATTTCCAGAGGTTAGAAACTGCACAAAACAAGAAAGGGCTATGAATATTGTCCTCTAACATGGAGAACTGGAGAATGCATACTAATCTGAATGAATGGGTATTGCATTTTGACAAAAGAATGTTTGAGGATGAAAAATCTGCTGATTTTGTACACATCTTCAAAGATATCCCAAAAAAGAGTTTGGGAAAAAAAAATTTAAAAACTTCAAAGTAAATACTATATCACTTTTATCAAACAGATGTTCTATAAAAAGTTTGCAATAAAATCTTACAAAGAACTCAGACGACAATTTGGATATAAAACAATGTTTCAAATAAGTCAAAGCCACCACAGAGAAGCCAAATGCCTGTTTTCACTGTGGAAAAATCAGAGATGTTCTTTCACTGGAACTCTTTTTTGTTGGAGAGCCAGCAGTTGTGCCTGAAATTGGCTGTAAAAGCAGCTATGAAGCAGACTGACAAAATAGGCAGTAACAAATTGGTAGGACTACATGGCATTCACTCAAGTGTTCTAAGATAACTCAAGGATGAAATAGCTAAATTACTAATGGTAGTGTGTAACTGCTCTCTTCAAAACTGCTGTTGCAGCTTAGGACTGGGAAATGATAAATGTGATGCCCGGGGAGATCCACAAAATTTCTCTCTTTGGCAGGTTGTGGCACAGCTGACAACTAGGTGACCAACAAGCCTCTCTATCACTCCTCCTTCTCCAGAGAACAGGGGGATAAAATACCACTAAACACTTGTTGGTTGAGATAAGGGTAGGCAGATCACTCAGCAACTACCTCCATAAGCAAAACAGGCTTGGTGAAATTAATTTAATTTATTGCCAATTAAGCAGGCTAGGATAAAGAGAAATATATTTCCACTCCTTTCACTCCCAGTTGCTGCACAACATTTTTACCCTTTCTTCAACAGGTTATCACAGAGGCACTGGCAACATCACTGCTGAGCTCAGCTTTGGCCAAAGGTGTGACTGTCTCAGAGCTGGCTGGAACTGACTCTGCCCAACGTGGGAGCAGCTTCTGCTATCTTCTCACAGTAGCCAGCACCCGGGCACACACACTAATTACACCTGATACACAAACAAACAAATAATTAGAGAGAGGAGGCAAAAGTAAGCAGTCTTCTCTTGCAGAGCATTGAGATTATCATAGATTTGTGTTGGCAGAATATTTTTTTACACTCATTTGCAAATAATCTGAGAAAAGAGATCAACAATCAAGTGACAAAGTCTTTCTGAGTATGAAGTCCTTCAGTGCTGGGCGGTCAAAGTTCAGCTTTGAAAACTTTGATGAATCAGTAGGAATGTGAATGACAATGTTAAAAAATGGCAGATGAAATATAATGCTGATAAATGTAAAGTAATCCACATGGAGAAACCAATAAAGGGCATTGAACTGACCATATTACCCAGAGGAAGGTTTTGGTTTTGTGACAGTCAGTTCTAATGCTCAGAAAATGTGAGAAGAAATCAGTTGTCAGAAAGTAATGAAGAAATACAGAATTAAACAGAAAATGTCATTATTCCATTATGTAATTTCATGTTTCTCATATGTTTTAAATGCTGTACAACCATAGTCCCTGCACCTCAAAAAGATATAGTAGAATTGGAAAATGTTCAGGAAGGAGTAAAACCTCTCATTAAAAATGTGCAAACATTTCCATACAAGTAGTGATTTAACAAGGCAGAACTGAACAGGAACTGGAAGAAATGGGGTGGTGGATTTAATAAACATCCACAAAATAAAGAGTGCCATAGACAATTTAACAGAGATCATTACTGATTTCTACCTATCTACTATCAAATAAAGCTAATGGGAGGTAGGTTCAGAATAAAAGGTGAGCTTTTAGGTTTTTTGAGGTTTTTTTCCCTCCATGTAAAATGTAGTAGAATAATGAAACTCTTTTATAAAGAATGCTGTAGACTGTAAAAATTTGAATAGGTCCAAGGTCTTATTAGATAATTCTGTGAAAGAAAAGTTTATTAAGCATTACTAAATAGGCAGAGCACATTTGATTCAAGATATTTCTGGAAACAAAAAAAAAAATTAAACAATAAAAGGCAGTGAAGTAATTCAGGAAATTTCATATATGCTTGCTCCATCCTTCCTTCTGCAGCGTCTACTTATTCCTGCTGCTAGGAAAAAGATCTTTTGATCTGAGTTAATGCCATCAGTCTCATAATCTGTTATCTAGTTTTTTGACCAGGGTTAGACTTACCTGGATTTGGTCAATATCCCATTCTTTCAATTAGATCAGCGTAGAGTATAAATTCTGCACAATGTCCCCTGAGGAGGGGAGGTGGAGAGGGAGGTGCTGATCTCCCTGGTATCCGGTGACAGGATGTGCGGGAATGGTTTAAAACTGCATCAGGAGACATTCATATGTCACAATAAGAAACATTTTGGTATTGAGAGGGTGGTCAAAAACTGTAACAGGCTTGCTAGGGAGGTAATTGGTGCCCCAAGCCTCTCAGTGTTTCAGAGGCATTTGGGCAATGCCCTTAAAACATGCTTTAACTATTGGTCAGTCCTGGTCAGAGAGTTGGAGTAGATGATCATTGTAGAACCCTCCCCTTCTTGGTGAACTATTCTTATCTATTTCATTGTAAACCTAACCTATTCTCATTTAGAAAAACTGTAAAATACTTACCATCTATTTAATTGTCACTTATGTACAAAAAGCCCCTATGGCTAATGTGGGAAACATTTCAGTGTCACTTTAAAAAGCGACAACACTAATTTCACACCCATCAAACCCTCACATGATTTGGAGGTCTTACAGAAGAAAATGAAGCACAAAGCAATGACAGTTGAATAGTGAGTGCACTCCTGCTCACTTCTCTCTTGAGGAAAAAATAAAACTTTTAAACTGTAGAGACTACATCTCAATTTACCTGAAGTGGTCTTAACAGCCAAGAATATTAAAACAATAAACGAAATTCACCAGAGAAACCACACTTTTCTTCAGCTTCTGGTGCTGAAGTAACACATAAACAGGTTTTCCTGGATTTTTTAATGTGTATTTTAGAGCTTCTTTTATAACTTGGAAGAATAGCTGGAGAATTATCTCAGCTTCTGACAGCAATCAAAGCCTAAGAGGTAAAGCTAAGCATGATGAGACAGTTTCTAATAGTAGGTACATTGGGGTAAATCTAGACTAGCCACCTTGATTTTTTTCACTATTGTACCTCTAAATCTCCCTCAGTATGTTAATTTTCTTTAGAAAAATTGATAAAGAAAGAGAAGTGATAAAATCATCTTGCTCTTTCAGCTCTTTTCTCATTAAAGCTAGCATCTTCTGTCTCTTCCATTAGAGTCAGACATAATCATACCCAGAAGACCAACATATCCCTTGCTGTTCAGCTGCTGTAGTGCTCTTCACTCTGCGGGAAGTAAGATTACTTTATCAGCAGGAAGTTTTCTGCTAAATACGTTGAAAAGTTGATATTCTTGAGAAATCTTTTATATAATTATACAGAAGAATCAACAGAGGCAAGTGTCAGCAGAGCCAGCAGCATTTTACAGGGTTACAAATAGAAGAACATGGGTCATACTGGAAGGGTTGTCAGTCTCAAGGAGTGCTGAAAGAGTTGAATGTTTTAGTCAAAGAATTGTTTTTTATGTTTCACAGATCCTCTTGATTTACTTTTTTAATTGTTTTCCTGTTAATTTGTTTAGGGATAAATTATATGCAACTTTTACACAGCTAGGTGACCTACTTGGCCATCTTTTGATTTGCAATCAATAAATGAAGGATATAAACTTCAATATAAAGAATGTATTTTATTCTGTTTTCCAGTCCAGTACTTTTTTCCCCCAGTGATTCTTATGATGAAAACAAGTCCCATCACCTCTTATGAGCCTCACACATACTCCTTAACTTAGTCTAGTCATTCTTTTCAGAAAGTTGTTCCTTGATTCTCTGTTAAAAACAGACCCAACCTCGACAAAATTTCCTAAATAAGCAGAATAGTTTAGATTTTAGCAGATGTATCTTGCTCTGGTAGGTGGAGATTATTATCAGTGTTAGAGAGATTAAGGCAAATCCATCACTGTATGTCTGTGACCAATGCTCAGGATTTCTCAGTTTAGGGTTTCATACACATGAATGTTTAAAAAATACTGAAAGTATTGAGTAGAATACTTTAGTTTTGGGTCAGTTTTGGTTTTTTAAGTAGCAGACACAGTGCCAATTTTAAACTATGTTCATTCTTATTAATGTAAGGAAAACAATCTAATTACAGTTTTTAATAGAAACCATATTATAAGTAAATAAATTCTAAATATTCACTGGAAAAAAAGCATGTCTCTTTACTGAATCTATATTTTTGATAGGGTTTCAGATGGTTTTATTTTTTCAACAAAAAACTGTCTAAGAAAAGACACACATCTTTGAAGAAAACAATGAGAAAAGAAGTTGTTCAACCAGGTTTTTCTCAGTCATTATTAGACAAAAGTGTTTTCTTATATTGTGAAGATACAAACATAACAATGTGAAGAGTGTTCTGAGGAGGATAAACATATTGGGCAACCCCCAAATTTTATTTGAGGCTTAAGTAATACTTTGACCCAAATTCTAAAGAAGTACCCCTACAGATTTAAAAAAAAAAAATCAAATGCTACTAATAATCCCCTCTTTTTATATCCTTTTGAATGCTAGCTTTTTTTAACTGACTTCAATTTTTTGCCATCTTTAAGCAGTTTCATTTAAAGCCCTGGATTCCTACCAAATTAGAATATCTCTCATATTTTCAAAGTGCTTTACAGGACCATGAAATGTCTTGTTTCTGTTAAGCATTAACCACAGATATTAAGGAGGGTAGAAAGTAGAGCAAAAAAGTAATAAAGTTAAAAAAAATCTTACATATAGATTATAGATTTTATAGATTATAGATTATTGATTATAGATTATAGATTATATTGTAGATTATGTGTTGGTTTGAAACAGTTTTGTTCTGCTATACTGTGTGACTGACTGAAAGTCTCCATGGAGATTTTAGAGTGAAGTTGGATAATATGAGTTCATTAACTGGTACTAACAAAAGGAACTCAGAATCACGTCTCTGGAGCATCTCTGAACCTGCATATGTATGGATCAGGCCAGGGACCTGGTAAAAATTTTCTAGACTTCTGACTAAGAAGGCTTTTTCTGGTGAGTGAATTGACCTGTGCCAGTAAGTGTCATAGCCACTGTAAAGAAAGGGAAAACCACACAAGATCTTAAAGTAAGATTGCCATTCTTGGGAGCAGTGAACTTTCAGATACCAACTCCATCATGGAATATCATCATTATTTAAAAGAAAAATATTTTTTTCATTAGATTAAATAATCTTTTACGACAATAGAAATAGTATTTATCCTAAGATTTCCACAGTCATGATCTCACTAAATAAGCATTGAAAATTTTTACAAGTATATTTTATATCTGAGTCTCCTTTTATTATATTATTGCCCAAGTATTCACCAAATGAACTAGCTCTAATAAATAGTAATATTAATTTATCAGAAATTTAATTAATATTAATGTTAAATTGTTTTATTTGATCACCAATTAAGTAAAAAAAAAAGAAATTTATTTTCATCAGACTTCTACTAATCATTAAGAGATATTTGATCTTATTACACTTTGTTATTAATGGTCAGATTTTATTGAATTTCACTTTCAACTGACTGTGGCAATTGTTTTAATCTGATTAAATTGATTTAATCTGACAGGCTTTGATGGATTACATTGTGATGACTTGATAGAGTTACACACACAGTGCTAGTAGCCCATGAGCAAAGTTTATGGATGTCAGTGAGAGAGAGAACAGATTCCAAGATCTCCATACAAAATGCATAAGATGTAGCTTCTTTTTAGTTTCATTTTATTTTTGATAGTTTATTGTTTTGTTTGGTGGATTTTGAAATTGTTTTTTTTTCTAATTTTTCTGTGCATCAACTTCTAAATTAAATATAGTCATAATTTTGTAAATATGAGTGTCAACCATAAGGAGAAACAAAACTTATGGACAAAACCAAACAAATTGACAAAGCTAGAGCTCTGGTAAAGCTGCAGAAAGGTAAAAACTGTGGCTACAAATTTAGGACTTATCCTGGAACCACTCAATATACAGAGCTCAAGTATTCTTCATTATTTAATTAAACAAAAAGATAGTTGGACTTTGTTATCTGAAATATAACTGAAAACAGAAAATGATTAAATTAATTGTCAATATGAAAGAAACCACTATGGATGTGGAAGACTAGACTTCAGCATCTGATTTATAATTATGTGGTTTTTTCCTTTTTGTTTTTCATCCTCCTTACCAAAATTTTTCATTTTATTATGTGTTGCTAATGGCCTATTGAATGATTAGTTCACAGAGAAACATACTAAGTTAAAATAAAAAAGTCAAGAGGAAAACATATTCTATTTTGTTCTAGGTGTGGCCATTTGATAGCATTAATTTAATATTCTTCAGTACACCTTCTAAAAATCTATAATTTTCAGTTGTTTGTTTTGTATACTTACAGAATTTTAAAAAGTTTTGAAGTACAAAAGTTTTTTTTAAACATGGGTCTGTTAGTTTGTGTATTCACTTTTCACTTTACTTATACAAGCATGAAGTTTTTAAATGCTGGAGTTACTGTCTTTGGTGATGAGCAATCTGCCACCAATAACATCCTGTGAACATAGGTGTGAGGGCTGTAAGGCAGAAAAGGTACTCAAGCTGTTTGGCTACTGAGTAATTCCCCTTTAAAATAAGATGATTTAAAGAAGACATAGGATCATGCAATACTTCTTGAATTTTAACAATCAAATCCCAGTGCAGGAAAAGTTCTATACTATACTGTATAGTAATGTATAGGAGTTGCCACCTCACTCAGAGGATATGGACACTAAAAATAGACTTTTTGTATAATTTTTTTTTTTTCAAAATAAGTTTTGTTGAACTTTCTTTAATCTTAAAGTACCACACGAGCTTTTATTCAGAGAAGTTAATTATTACCTGCTACACTGCATGGCTTATAATTATGAGATGTTATTTAAAGCTCAGTACATGTAGAAAGAAACAGCTCTTTCTTCCTACACATTTGAAAGAGACTACTAGTTTGAATCTGTTTGATTACAAACTCATCTATACTTTATAAAACCTGCTTCTTCTGACAATTTAGCTGAACTTTTACACTACAATGTAATTACAGAGTATTGTGAAACCTAGATCCAAATATAAAATATCACTGAGCATTATATGTGTATTCTTGATTGTTTATTTGTTTCCAGAAATTCTTTGTGAAGTTCCAGAGATATGCGATAAGAGCAATTTCCTCTTTCAAGCTGACTCACAAGGGATGGCTGGGACACAATATTTTGCAGCTTATCATGACACTAAGGTAAATCTGAAGCCGGAATATGGTGGCCACTCACTCCTCTTGTGAATCTAAGAAGTTTTACCTAGGTGAGAGGCCTAGGTGGGTGATATTAGATATTCTAAACAGCTATCGTCACCATGTAAATTTGTTTTTAATAATATATATACCAAATTCAACCAAATAGGTAAGTCAGGTAGGTTTTGAATCATGTCATTTAAAAAATGAAGAGTTCTCAAACAAACAGACTATAACTTACTGGAAATTTAAATTTTATTGTGATATTGTTGAAAGATTTCCTAGTAATATTGTCACAAGTAAAACACCATACTCTCTGCAGTTTTGGATTATTCAACTGTTTTTTTATGCATTCATGGTATCCACAGCTTGATTAATTTCTGCAGTTTGTTAAGGACCTTGAAGTTTGATCTCTGTCTTCCTCTCTTCTTTTAAAATATTAAATTTCTTCTCAAAAAGCAGCTGATGAATTATCAATAATTTTCATGTGCTTGAAAGTGATTGAATCAACATAATCACATGCTACAAATGAACAGATGCTGGAAACATGGCTTCAGACACCTCAGAAAAAGATCAAACCAGGGTGAATAAGCTCAGGTACGAAAGGTAACTTTTTCAGCACTCCATCAGTTTTAAAATACTAGGACATTCTGAAAATTATTTTATTCAAAGCATTAAGAATTGATTACCATAAATCAAGTTCTTTTTAAATCTCCCTTCAGCATACAGCATTTACAGAATACTGGTGGTTTTATCCCAGCTTTTCACAGTCATGAGAAACACTGACGAGAGAAATTTCAGGGGGGTGGGAGGTGGTTTATGAAGGCATTTTTTGAAATATTTGCTGTAACTCTATGCCTTTGTTTTAGAACCTAGCAGTGTTACAAGTTTTAAAATAATTTAACGAAGGTGTGCACAGCTGTCATTGGAGCTTCTTATTTCCTCTAATATTTAACACTGAGGTTACAAGATAACAAACCTTGGTTTCTCCTCTTCCTTAAGAGCAACTTTCAGTGCTCCTCTGCAAATAAGAATTCACTGATCGGAGCAAGAGCTCTCAGAGTATGAGACTGGTGGAAGGTGTTATCATTCCAATACAGACAAGGACTGTTAAACTGACCTTTTGTCAACAGTATTAAGATTTTTACATAATACATTTACAAAGCAACTAAGACTTAGAGACAACAGTGAAGGAAAAATATATTTATCTAAGTCTATGAACAAAGCTGTATCTCTATAAACTTTCTCACTTGAGGCAATGTGACTAATAAGATAAATAAACAGATGCTCCACACAGGCTGTCTGAGATATACTTTAAACCGTTGCTGTGTTTATGGTGATTGTTATCCCTAATGCACCAGTAAAAGGACTTTTTCAACTATCCTGATTGGTTCTCATTTCCTAGGCAAGTCAGTTCAAAGCTACATTTTTTTTATTCTGACCTCATATAAGGGCACTTATCTATGCTTTCATTCTAGTATGTGAAGTCAACCGGTATGTAACAGATATTATCGTATACTATTTTTGATTGAACACAGTGGAGATACATATATATAAGTGATAAATATATTTAATTCTGTTCCTTCCATTACATCTAACATAAATTCTTATATAGTATGCTCTGACTTGTGCTGTAATTTCTTTCACCCAAAAATCAAGATCTTGATTTATTTTATTTCTTTCTCTATGCACATTTCCATTTAAATTCCATAGCTGTGTATCCTGTCCTAAATCCGGGTTCAAGTGGAGATAAGTCATATATATTCACCACAAAACTATTCTCGCTTCCCATAAAGTGCATCTATGTAAAAACCTGATCCTTCTCTGAAACCTGAATTTAACAGTGCAGAAATAACACAACCTGACTTAAGTCACAATAGCAGTTAAGAAACTTGTGTTTCTACATGACCAGGACACTGTTAAGATCCTGAGCCATACACAAAGCAGCACAATGCCGTTGACCTGATGAAGGAACTTGACAACTGAGGTTAGGATGTGTACATGAAAGGCTGTTTTGCTCTTAAATATTTCTTTGGACCTCTACCCTGTCTCTCTAATGGATTTTGGTATTTTTTCTGTGTTCAAGATTAATGTACAAAGTGTCAGACACTAAACTTCTTCATCTCAAGATTTCTGTCTGCATAATTACTTTCTCAGTCCAGGCCTGAGTAACTCGGAGCAGTATGAGCAACAGTAGAGCTGAATTACAGATACTGTCTCAGTACTAGGTGTGATGAGATACAGACTCCAAGAAAGTTGTGGGGGTTATAATAGAAGCTAATTTTATTTTTTAGAGTCTGTTATGTTCTGGGTTTTGTCAAAAACCAGTTTGGTTCAAAGGTATTCTAGACCGGGCTTTGTTTCATGTTTAGGCATAATTGCTTTTAATTTTGAGGCTATTCTGTAAACAGAAAAAATATGAGACTTCCTAAGAATTTTGAAAATGTAAACCTATCTATCTTCTTCAAGGAAAACCATAATAATGATATTTATTAAATTTAAAAAATTTGAATAAGAAAATAAAAATTTTTTTTCAAAATGTAACCCTCATCACAACATCTGTAAATCTCATGCTACCAGCAGGATGTTCCAGTCCTTCCAGAACCATGTTTTCCTGTCTGTATACTCACCTCTGTGTAGAGTATGAGGTCCTAGAAGAGAAGGGACAGATATCAAACCTGTTTCCTGTGTAATTCCATGCTCTTTCATTATGAGCAGTCTCCAGCAGAACTTCCTTCTTCTTTACATTGTCCAAAGCACATACATAAGTTTATCATAAGAAATCTTACATCAACATAGAAGAACATATAAAAATTTGCATGACAAAAAGAGCATGTGTTGCTCAAAAAGAGCTCTTCAGTGCAGCTTTTATTGAATAGAGAATTATGAATATGAGTAAAGCATACAGTGATACCTTCCCAGAATAATTTCAAGGCTACATGAATTTATGATGCAGTGTACATATGTCAGTTAGAGTTGATGACTTTTGGTTTCTAGAAATCTTTGATGAATTTTTCTCTCTCAATATGTCCAGGTATTTCTGGACTTATAAAAACTTCTAGCATTTTTCTTTGGACAAATAATTATTATTTTCTCATAAACTGTGTGAAGAAGGAATATTTCCTTTATCTCTCCTCTGCCCTCAAGGCTTTTTTCTGTCTTGAGACCTAATACAAAATTACTGTGTGGTAAAAATGCACTTATTCAGAGTTGTTCAGAAGAGCTGAGATTACATTCAAGAAGCTTGTTCAAGACAAACAAAATAAATTTAAAAAAATAGAAATTATGTCTGTATACTGCATGCTTAATCTCTTAATAACTCCTTATATTTCAAGGATAGATAAATGTTCAACCAGAGACTCATATAATAAGAGAGTCTAGATTAATTTAAATTTCTCAACTTTACCTAACAGATATAATTCAGTATCACATCAATATGCCCCAAATTATTCCAAAAATACTCTGAATCTGAATCAACTCCTTTACAGAAGGATGAAACCAGGAAAAACATCAATGTTGCTAAATGGATGGAATGATTGCAGTTGTAGTAATCCACTTCTTTTTACTTAAAAACCCCACCCACATACACACTTTCTGCCTTCCCCTTCCCACAAACGGCTGAGCACAGAAACAAAAATACAAACAGCCAAACCAAACAAAAAGCTAAAACCAACCAAAAAAAAGAAATCAAAGCAGGAAGGAGCAACTCCAGTAACGAGTGAATGAGAGAAGCTCAGATTTTTTTCAACTTTTAGCAGAATGGAAAAGGGCAGCAAGGTATCTATCTCCATTTTTGTCTCCTTTCACAGCTCCCAGCTCATCCCATCCTGTATCACCTACTCTCTACTCTTTTTTATATCTGTTTCTATATTTTTCTCATGAAGAGAAATCTGATTTTTTTTTCAAAAGTTTTGTTTTTTAATGTCTGGAAACATATAATTTCCAATAATAACTTATCGATGACAAAAATTAAATGTTTGGCTGTGTAATAACATCTCCAAAATACCACTTTGTGGAAAATTGACTTGTAAGATTGATCTCAGAGATTTGATAGAATTATCAGTATGGAGGAATTCTGAAGATATGAAAAATCACCAGGAACTGGCAAGAATTTCAGTCACCTTTATTACTTCTTTTCCTGTTCTTTCATTATTGATACATGAAGAATAACAGTCCCAAGTAAAAAGGGACATGAGCTATTGCCTCCAAAAGAAGCCGTTTTTAAATTCATCCAGTACTGAATATACTGTTTGTGGCAGTTTTTATAACAGCCTAAGGGAAGTCTTTGGTATGTGCTTCAGCCAGCTGAGCCATATTTTACTTTATATTTATATCATTTATTTTTCTACAGCAGTACACAGTGTGTCATACTTCAAAGATAGCCAGCATACAGATACAGTCTCCTGAAGATGAGAACTAGGATAAGTTATCCAACACCTCCTCTTTCCATAAATATCTACAGTATATTATTTACAATATAATATACATTTTTGATCTTAATTCTTTTCTTATTATTCTCTCAGCTCACCCTTGATTCCTTCCTTAATATTCAACATCCCTGACAGCTGTTTCCCTAATGGTGGTGCTGTTGGGAGCAGTTATAAAGAAAGTGGTTTCCCTGGAAACAGAAACTGTGATGTACTATGTAAGAGTTTTTAGAATATTTCCACTTACTTCCAGCCAGCAGTTTTCATATCTTTTCAAAAAACTGAAAGTCTGCCACTTTTTTCTGATCAATAGTACCACTCTTAAAAATGTTCAAGCACAGTTATTCTGGCTCTCCACCCCACAAGCTATTTATCACTTCTATTGTTATATTAAGCATAGTTCACTTCATGTCAACATGTTTTACAAGTACATAAAAGATGTGCTAGCTCATGTTCAAGGAGCACATGTTCTTAATTTTCAATAAGACTGCTGCCACTAAACAAAGTATCTGCTTAGACTTGAACAATGTAACTGCACTAAAAGGAACTTCTAGAGGTTATAATTTGCATCCCTCATCTGTATTATTTTGCTCACTCTTTAATTCTAGCTAATTATAACTACATTTTTTGAAGCTTTGTAGCTATTTGATGATGGAAAATCAGAAATAGGTATTGCTTTACCCTGAACTCACTGCCCTGGAATCAGTAATTACCATGCACATGCAGCATAGTCTTTCTCTCTTTTCTCTGTATGGTCACCTCATAGCCCTCCTGAGACAGAAACACTACATTTCTGGAAGAAAATTCTTGAAACAATTGCTAGCTTAGAATTTGTATTTATAAACTAGAAATCAGACTTATGAATTTTGAAAAAGTGGTTACTGAATTTGCCTATTGATGTACAACAGGAAAAACATAGAACAATGTTCCCAGCTCCCAAGCAACCCATCACACCCGTTTAAGAATAAAGATCAGAAATAGTCATCTGACCATATTCATCTCCAGACAGATCTTTTAAGTCTCTTTCATCAATTTTCTAATCAGGGTTTCAAGCCATTCACTGGCACCTACCAACAGGGAGGAACCTCTTTGTCAAACACTCTTTCAGTGTGTAGGTAAATATGCAATTTAAATTGCCATAGCAAGGCACAAATAGTTTTTTGTATTTATATATGCTATCCTTGTATGCAGCATTGGTTATGTAAAGAAGTACAAGAATAAATAATTATATTCTGAAAATTACACATTCTGCCTTGTTTATGCTGACACTATGTTTTTATAATTTTGTCTGTAATGTTTGAGTTAAATTATTTGGTTTTTCTCTTTAACTGTGCATTTTGTTTTTAGATATATTCTTTTTTTATTTTATTTGGTGTCTTTTTTATCTCTTTTTCAGTTTAAAAGTTTATTTTTACATCAGTGACTTTTCATTGATTGTGAGAAGCCAAAGGCTATGGCTTTGTTGTTCTTTTTCAAAGATAAAGAATGCATTTCCAGTTTAGCAGCACAAACAGGCTTCTAAAACACTGTCATGCTACAGAAAGTTTTTCAGTACGACTTGCATTGCTTTACATTTACAGGAAATGATAGTATTTCCTTCATTTGATTATCCTAAAGCACTTCTCAAGAAGTCATTCATTATTATACGCAAGGTATAAGCTAATTAGTAGTATTTTCTACATATAAAGATGAAAAACTTTAGGTCCGAGAAACTAAGCAACAACAGTACCTAAACTGTCTGCATCAGAGCTGAGAATAACATGACATGAACAACAACCAAAGATTTGCTACTCAGGGGGATTTTCTTAAACCTCGGAATTGGTCTGCCAGCAGGCCCCTGCTATTTCGGGGCTCCTTGGCCTCTTAGCCATCGCAATCACTGGCTCAGCAGCTACGACAGTGTACTTCAGAAACACATCGTGTCTGTGTGTGTTTTCTGAAGAGATAGAGCCCGATGATGTTCTCCAGATTCTGGCATCCTCCATCCTAATGCCAATGAATCAATTTAACTTTTCCACTTTTTTTTATTTTTTAGGGTAAAAAAGTGTATTAATATCTTTTCAAAGATCACTTTCTTCAAACAGTATACCAAAATACTCAAACATCATAGTGGCAAGACATTGTCTCAATACAGAAGGAAAAATTGTGGTTAGTTGCCCTGTATAATTTTTTTTTTATCTTGTTCTAAGAAGCATTAGAACGTCCATATAATGAAATAACCTGCACAATGTGATAGTCAGTGATAGTCAGATCACTCCTAGAGGTGTGTGATTAATCTTCCTTTACCAAATGCTATTTTGTCAAGCAGTAGCTCCAGGTCATTTAAAATAATTCTCGCAAGGAATAACAAATGCAGAAAATTCCAAATCAACTGTGACAACATTTCTGGATAGAAAAAGAAGATATATCTGAAAAATTAGGGCTGCACAGCTAAAGTACTTATAAGTGTCAGCTTTCATGACTAATACGTTTAAAACTCTGTTGCTTAATTAAGTCACAAAATATATCCTGTTTTCAAAACAGTTAAGACTATTTAAATTTTAGAATTTTCTGCATACAAGAGAGCTACCAATTGCTTATCTTTTAGAGGTTAAAGGGTGAGGTAAATAGTAGAAGTTTTTTGTTGTTTTGTTTTGGTTTTGTTTTTCCAAATACAGAATTGGCTATCTTATCATTAGAAATATCATCAAATATTAGAAATTATTTTTTCTCACAATCACATGATTTCTTTCACTCCCAGGAAAAATAGCTTTAGATAAAAGAGCTAGTGTGTTTCTGGTATTTCTTCTCTTGTTACCAGAGTCTGTTGGAAGCGTATCTGTCTATGCATGATTGCTACATACAAATAAGGTCACAGAGATTGTTTATAGTGTACTTCAGCAGAATTCCTTGGCATTATTTGAAGGATTTCTAAGTCATATAATAAAATTCAATCAGTAATTTATGTGCAGGCTGTGGGTCTCAGATAGTCAAACTGTTATCTCATAATCTGTCTCAAAACTAATCAGGATAATGGTTGTGAAATAAGACCTGATTGTGCTGCTGTTGTCCATTTTAGACTGACTTTGAAAGAGAATTTATTTTGACGGGACATGGTGTTATTAGTTTGTATCACTGGAACTCATTTAAGATGCTTTGAATCTGTTGCATTTTTTTGAGAGTTAGACTTTGAACTGACATTTGCTTTGTCTTAGCAAAGACAAAGGATAAGCAAGCAAAAGGTATTCTAGACTCAGCTGAGAAAAATAACTTTTATTCTGGTGTGCAATCTACTACGATAACTCAAATTTCACTTTGCAGTGAAAGTTGGAGCCATCTCTTAGACTAAAACCTCCAGAGAAAACTGATAGGAGAAAGCTTTTGGTTTGCTTGTTTTGTTTTGTTGTTTTTGCGTTAAACTAACAAAATTTAAAGCTAGACATATAAAGGACAGACAAGTGATCACTGAGCTCAGAGACATACCAAAGTTTAGTGAAGGCCACTAATAGGAAGAACTGCCAACTCTCTGTTATAGAAAGAGACAACCTTATGGTAAGACTTCATACACCATTGTCATGAAACTGTCACCGAAATTGAGTCAGGGAACCTGTAGAGTGAAAACAAAGGAGGATGTCTAAGGAGGAATATTTCAATTCTCAGAACAAAAGCAGGGCAAAATAACCAAATGAAAAGATTGACCCAAGGAAAACAAGGAGTGTTTAATACCTAAACTATTCTTTCTGGATACTAGAAGAAAAATAATTCTCTGTTGTAAGAGCTTTCAGTGCTTTAAATTCTGATATATGCATAATTTGTCCCTTTGTTTTTAGTTTATTAAATCTTCAGAGGTTTGTCATATTTTTCAGCTGTAGTAGGAATTCTTGAAAATGTGTCATTTCTCAAGGAGACATCCTAATGTGATGAAGAGAAAAAAAAATCTCAAGTTACAGATTTCAAACTCCTTTGTGTTTTGGACCATGGAGACTATCATTTGCCATCATAAGTTCTGTATTGATCAATGATTATAGGATGACAAATGACTCTCAAAGCACAGTAATTCAGCTTTCCTTTGTTTAAACACTCTGGTGTATATGTCTATAGTGTATTTCTCAAGGCAACCCTGAGGCAGCCTTCAGGGTAAGTTTTCAATACTGCAAGGCTGCACATGTGGCTCCAGAAGGAGTCAGCAACCCACTGAACCTTTTCCAACTGTTACTAGCTTGTTTTCATAGTTCTAGCATGATGCACAGGCCACTATTTTAATGAAGATATGTGAGATGTACCAAGACCGAGCTAGCAAGGCTTCTTTAGAAAAGAATTCATTACAAATTTTTTCAAAATGCTGTTTATGATCTAGCTGGAAATATCACCAGTTCAGTTTAAACAACAGTAGGCTGCATTTCAGTCCAAAATATACCATTAAATGCTGATCTATTACGTGGGATTTAAGCAGGCCTTTTGGTAAATCTCCATACATGAAGAACGAATGAAAGTTAAAAATATTTATAAGAGAAAGCAAACTGACATACAGACCTTTTCTTGGCTGATAAGTTACATTCCAGTCAAATCCCAGTTCCTTTTAGCAGGTCAGTTACTTTTCTGCTACAGGCTTCATGATAAGCAGTTTGTTTGGACTGTTTGCTTATGCTTATGTTAGGTCTCTGGCAATCCTTGTCACAGAGTATTAATTCCTCTGCATGTCTGCGTGAATTAAATATGCTAAATGATAGAATAGCATAGAAACAGTACTGAGCAATCAGCAAATTGTACTAATTTTCTTTTAAAGAGATATTTCTGCAAGAATGACTGAAAACTTCAGAACCAGAAAACATCTATTGAATTTTTTGGCCAAGTTTCAACTAATTAGTCATAACCAGTAACATAGCCACAGCAATTTAGTTTTCAGTTGACAGAAGAAATTCATTACTTATTTTCTCTCTCTGTCTCTTTAATTTTCTTTTTTTTTCTTAAGTCACCTTTAATGCTTGTTTCATTTAAAAACTAAAACAGGGAAAAATTGAGGTAAAATATTTACAATTTAATAATCATCGAACAGGTATACCTTGGTTTTGTTCCTAATATTGGAACAGCTTTTATGGATTAGAGAATTCTTAAACTGATTAGAAAGTTTCAACTGACAGTGAGCATGTCTAGCCGAATGAAGCATTAAAGAGTGATTCAAAGAAAATTGTGTCTCTAAAGGCTGTTAGCTCTCCATAATAGACTAAATTAAATGGCACAATAAGTTCTCATATACTTCCACATTACTCAGGATTATACTTTTTTTATTTATTTATTCAAGGACGGCAGCTTTTTTGCTTTTTTAAAAGTTAAAAAGAGAACTAAGTTTATTGCCTATCCTGTTGGAAATACAGGGAAGAAACTTCTAAATGAAATGGCCAATGGCTGCGGTATAGTACATAGTGAAATTCAGTATAATCGTAATAACATTTTTTTAATATTCCTTTGAGGAAGAGGATGAGCAATAAAACCAATTAAAACAGTTTTTTCATCTTGCTGGACTAGTAAGTAATTTTAAAACATCTTTTGCTAAGATGTGAGTAGTACCTTCTCAGGCCTTCTAGCACGATACAAGGATACATCAATATACCAAAAACCAGGTTTCAGTCAGCATGAAGAGGAACATGAATCCAAATCTGACTTTTCATATGCTTTATAATTACCACCTAGTAAAATCTTGCAAGACAGCACTTTATTTTCTTTAGCAATACCTTTCACAATAGTAATCTTTCATGCATGTGTGGGTGTGCTCATTGCAATTATAGAGGCCATCAGAGGCTTCACTTATTTATGTCTACCTTTCACTCTTGCTCCCTAATGATTTAACATAAAGTACTGAAACTGAAAGCTGCAACTCTTGTGACAGATACTTAGAGTCTGTGTTCAGTACTGCCAGAAGAGGTAAAAAAGGTAAATGACACTATGAATTCACTTACAGAAAAACCTAGGCAGTGACTGCATCAGGAACAGTAGCAAATAGCAAAAAAGCTATTTACTAGGAAAAAAAATCTTGGCACTATTGAATGTACACTTTAGAGTAACAAGAACATCACTGTACAGATGCCATGCTTTTCTGTTTTGTGATTCACAACAATACCTATACATCTTTCAAGCAAATGGTTATAAGGCTGAGAATCCAGGAAGCTCAGCTATTATAGGTAGAGTTGAAGTGATGTCCTTCAGAATGCAAGTGATTAGTACTTTGCTAGTAAGGCAATACATAGGATGCCTCAGTTCTTCAAGACACACCTATATTAGTGTAAATTAGAAATATTTAGATTAAGAAATGTTTGGGTATGGCATCAAAAGATGCATACATTACTGATAATGACTGGTATTGGAGTATATGCAGTAAATGACTGAAGTAAAGAACTTACTAGAATACGTGCAGAATGCCTATAATGAAACTGATCACCACACACTGGGAACTTAATGGTCCAGTGAACCATTATCCTGAGCAGGTGATGCCTGTGCTGCTCTATGCTACACATATGTCACTGTGCCATCACACCTGTGCTGTGCTGTGCTGTGCTGTGCTGTGCTGTGCTGTGCTGTGTGTACCCCTGGCTGCAGGAGAACCTCAGCAGTGCTGTGCTGTGCTGTGCTGTGCTGTGCTGTGCTGTGCTGTGCTGTGTGTATCCCTGGCTACAGGAGAACCTCAGCTGTGCTGTGCTGTGTGTACCCCTGGCTACAGAACCTCAGCTCTGCTGTGCTGTGTCTCCCTGGCTGCAGGAGAACCGGAGCCCACCTAGGGTAACACCAGAGCCTGTAGGCAGCTCCTACTCAATACAGGCAACTACACTGACTGCATGATCTTGCCTTTATGTAGGAGTGTCACCACATGATCATCTTTTCTGTTTCACAGTATGTCGGAACCCACGACATGCCTCTGTGTAATTTAGGGGACCTGACACCCCGAAATAAGGGTGCCCCGGAGGGCACTGCCTTTGATCTTTGTCCTTGGAGAACTTTGCCAACTCTGAGAGATGAATTGCAAGCCACAAGAGTTTAATATAAGCATTAATAGTTACTTTGCACCAGGTGAAATATAGTATATAAAATATCAGATAACATNACAGTAGAAACTATGTTTACTTTTAAGAAAATCTTGTAAGAGCTCAAAAGACCAAGATGAGGTAACTTTTTCATGGATGAGATCTGCACAGTGCTCAACCTTGATTAAAGGACTGTTCAATATCCCAGAATTTAGGTTTTCCAGCATCTGAAGAGATTAATACTATATCATCCTCTCTTTCTTTATAACTTTAACTATAGCTGATAACTGTGACTATAATATATGATAACTATATTAATTATTAGTGTTAACAAAGTTAAGAAATGGTATTATAAACAATACTTTATGGAACACAAGTTCCTTTCTTACAGGAATCATAACGAACCAGGATCTCCCAGTCAGAATAAGTCTTCATAGATGAAAACATGCACTAGGAAATTAAAGATACATTTTAGACATATAGAGAGAGAGAGCAATGTCTTGGATTTTGGAGAGCTGAATAAAAAACTTAAGTGATTTTTTTTCTGAGTCTGTGATAAATATAGTTGGATGAGCTCCTGTTTGATGGAAGAAATAAATTGAGCAGTCAATTTTAACTGGCCTGCAGGCAAACTGCAGCTCACCAAAATGGGAAACATAAAAATCCAGATCCCATGAAAAAATAAGCAAATTTACTCAATCATATAAGAATACAAGGGTTGAAAATATAGATAATCATGGAAAAATGGATTTTATATTGCATTAAAAAATTAATAGGTAGAAATAAATGATGTATGATGTCAGGATGTACTGCTAGAGTGTGGACAACAAAGAGAAGAAAGCAGGAGCTCTGTGAAGCATTGTGATTGTGCTTTTCTGAATTTTTATTTCAAATTCAAAATTATTATGTAAATAGCATTGCATTTCATACCTTTTAATTTCATTGGCATTCAGAAGATCATAAATGTACTTCAAAGGTGTAAAATGTATGTATCAACAAACATTAGTTCTCACTCAAAATATGATTAAGTTAATCAAAACCTAGTAGTTCCTGAAACCAAGAAGTTAGCAGGATTTGCAGAACAGTTTGGATATATAATGGGTATGAAGAGTGTCCTCGGGTCTTTAAAACAGGAAATTAGAGCAATGGAATAGGAGAAGGAAAAGAGACACACAAAGAAAAGAATATTATTACCTTGCATAATAATTTAAACCAAATTGTTGAGATCCTTACTGATAGTTCTCAAGATGACTGGCCAGGAAAGATCCCTAGGCAATAAATTATGGGAAGATAATGTTAATTTCAGCACAGAGCAAGTGACAAATACAGTATTATTATCTATGATCAAACTACATGTCATAAAAAATTAAATTGCAGCATAAAACTGGAAAGAGAATTAGAGCAATCACAATTAAATATATGTCAGTAGCAGAATATTTCAATATGTGTTTTGTGGACAAATGCATATATCCAGCATATAATTCCAAAATGGATGCCCATTATGATAATGAAAACTGTCATCAGAAACATAGAAGAATCACAGGCTAGATGAGAATTGGATTCCAACATGACAAAAGGAAATCACTTTTGGGAAAGAAATTGAGGCAGAGGGTGATTTTGACAGATAAAGAGCAATGCTGATAAAAGACTTGGAGCACCTTGAACCCACATTTAATCAGGATCACATTTTTTCTCCTTTCTATTCTGTAACTTCAAGAAATTCACTAAGCCTATTCTGGTTTGGAGAAGAAATCTTCAGTGTAGGCAGATATTTCTTGTAGTTAACTCCAATTTGGTGTGAGTTTCTTCTTCTATTCTTAGCATACATATACTGCTGTAATACACCAAAGACCTTAACTGAATAAATAGCTTGAAATGAGGCTAAGAAGCTTTCAGCTGTCTAAACACAGACATCTAGTGCTCTTTTACATTCTGTTGAATATCTTGCCAGTGCTGCACTTGCAGCTTCGGATGGCACAGGTCTTCCATGAAGACTGTTTTGCATCTGCCAGCAGACATGACATGATAACCTAGACTGTTTTGAAATGGCACATCTAAGTCCAGACAAGTCAAGTCCTTCCTGTCTGATTTGTATGCCTAGAAAATTCCTGAGTGGACAAAACAGTTGTGAAAATCAGACTTTTTTTTTTTTTAATGATTTATAAAGAACATGAGTATTTTGTTTTAATCAATCATTTTGTTGAGAACTGCTGAAATAACAAAAAAGTGATGAGGTGGAGTAACTTGTTCCATTCTTGGTTTTGTTATGATGCTGAACCTGCAGCATCTTCAAACAATCTGCTTTCCCACTTACTACAAAAAATGAAAAATTATTCAGTGTTCAGCAAAGATTATTGAGACATTAAATGCAAAGTCAAATCAACTGTGGAAAGAATTTGTACATATATAACAGGGTTAAAAATCCTCAGGTGCTGTGGCCTAACAAATTTATTTTATTTCTTGATGACAGAAAACAGTCCCTATAGAACCCTTGTGCTTGTCAGAGAGAAAGCAAAGTAGAGAAACTGCTTAAGTGACAGGAAAACAAAGAAAGTAAAAAGCCAAGTGCAGGAGCAAAGGAAAGGTGAGGTCACATAATATTACTGTTTTTTTTATCAGAGGACACTAGCTAGTTCTTGCATAGCAAGGGAAGGATACTGGATGAGGGGAATGAGGATGACTTGAAGGAGAGAAAGTATTGGAATAAAAGCTAGGGCTAAAACCACAGGAATTCACTGGAGGAAATTAAGTGGGTCATGCATATTCTAGTATATATTTCTGAGGGGTAGACACAGAAGGCTTAGTGATGTGGCCAAGTGGGTGAATTCTGACCTAAGAGAATGGGAGAAAGAACAAAAGATATAGAAGAATAAAAGCCAGGAGAGTAATAATAAAATCCTCTGTAATAGATGGTAGAACTTTTTGATTTGTTTGCTGATAGTTTGCTTTATGGAACTAGTCCACTCTGATGGGAGTGGGAGGTCACTTCTTTCCCAAAAAATGAATGTGAGTGGTCAGCTCTGGGAAAGTTCAGAAGCAACCAGGAGGAGGGGCAGCAAGGAGGAACAATGCGGCATAGGTGAAGAGACTGAAGTGTTTTGGGTATATTGGTGTATTATTTTTCGAAAGACAGACAAAGAGAACAGAGCTGTAAGGTTCTAGACAGGTTGAAATCCCATCATACCACATCGTACAAGGAAACAGAAAAGACTTCAAGAATAATGATGAAAAGACTGAGCAGACACATAATTAATGCATATAGATTAAAAGTCCACTGAGAGTGCTGACAGACCAGCATTTGATTTTGAAGGAAGATGAAGGAAAAAGCAGTGCCAGCTTGGCGCTGCAGTGGTTCTGCGCTGATTAAGTACTTAGTGAAGGGTTAAGTACTTAAAGCTCCCTAAGATCTTCACTCTGGGTTAAGTGCACTCAGCATGTGGCTCAGTGAGCGTTAAAGAGCAAAAAACCCCAGTTATTGAGGCTATAGCAGGTTGCACTCTGCAAACTTGTTAATATACTGCACAAAGCATTATTTTTTTAAATGAATTGCAAAAATAAGTAGGTTTGTTTATTTATGAAATTTGGTTTTTTGTATCTTTCTACATTTATAATCTGAAATTTGGCAATGAAAGACTATTATTATTTATCTATGAAGATATGAAGACTAAAATTGAAAATTTGTGGCCAGGAAATATTTTATTTCCCAAGCTCTTCTGAGTAGCCAAAAGTACAGCTACAGGAAGCATTTTTGCATCATTATGTTTGAATCCTTTACATATTATCATAGATATGTCAAAACTCTGGATATTTATTAAAATAGTCTCTATTTTAGTTTGCCTACTCCATGAAGAGCTTTTCATTGCCATGTGTCCCTTGAATCCGTGTATTTCATTGCAGCCACACTCCCACACTGGAATACGTAAAATTCCTTTGATAAAAAATGCCCATCTTTTTATTTAAGATGAAAGCCCAATGTCATATTTGTTTCATATTCATCAATGCTCTTTAAGCATGATAACCTTGCCATAATACCCCTTGTGCTTTGATTACCACTCATTGGCAGAACTTAGTAATTAGCCTTGAGGTGAAATCTCTCAATTTGACTTAATCAGATTTGGAAAAAAAAAAAAAAAATCAGATGACCATGATCAGAAAAAAAACCGCAAAGATGTTGCTACTGCAATGCAGTTATAGATGCTTTTATAATTTGGTTGGTATGTAAAGCTGTATCGGGTTTACATGGCAAGGGCTCTTTTGGGGTGGGCTGCAGAGGTGACCTCTGTGAGAAGAGGGCATGGGCTGCCTCCGTGACAGACACTGTCAGTTCCAAAATGGACCTGCTGCTGCACAAATCTGAGCCCATCAGCCAAGCTGGTGGTACGTCGGTAAAAACATATTTTAAAAAGGGTAAAAACCACAGCACAGTCCAAACATAGTCCTGCAAAGGACTGAGAAAAAGGTAAGATAAACAGCCCTGCAGACGACAAGGTCAGTGAAGAAGGAGGGGAAGGAGGTGGTCCAGGTGCTGGAGCAGAGATTCTCCTACAGCCAATGGAGAAGACACTGGTGAGAAGCTGGCCACCCCCACCCCATGGAGGACCAAGGTGGAGAAGATATCCCCACTGCAGCCTGTGGAGGGCCCCCACTGGAGCAGGTGGACATTCCCTGAAGAAAGCTGCAGGCCTTGCTTGGATAGCCCACACAGGACCATATTTTCTGGCAGAAACTGTGGCTCATGAAGAGAAGCTGACAAAGGAACAGGTTTTCTGGTGGGAACTGCAGTGTATGAGGGACTATGATGGGGCGATCTGTTCCTAAAGGAATTAACACAGAAAAGACCCATGCTGGAGTAGTTCTAGAATAACTGCAGCCCATGGGAATGACCACATCAGAGTAGTTTGTGAAGGACTAAATCTTGTGTGATGGAATATATGCTGGATCAGGGAAAAGAGTGAGAAGGGAATGGCAGAGTTATGAAGGAAGTGTTATGAATTGACTGCAGCTTCCATTCACTATACTCCTGCACTGCTCAGAGGAAAGAGGAAAAGGAGTCAAGAGTGAAGCTGAGCCAGGGAATGAGAGAAGGTTGGAGACTAGGTGTTTTTAGTTCTGTCTTTGTTTCTCATAATCTTACTCTATTTTTGTGGGAAATATATTAAATTAATTTCCCCAAGTCAACCTATTTTGCCTGTGGTAATTGGTAAAAAACTCCTTGTCCTCAATCTAAAAGCTTTTTGATCTTATTTTCTCCCCCTGTCCTGTGTAAGAAGGGAGTGAGAGAGTGCCTTGGTTGTCATCTGGGAGCCACCCGAGGTTAGCCCACTGCACTAGCTCTATATGCCTTAATGAAAAAAATAAAAAAGCAACCAAATAGACAACTGATTATTAACAACGTAATCAGAGTCATTTCTTCATGGCAAAGCAATCAGAAAAATGCTAATTACATAATCTTTGGTAGTCTTGTATTATTTTTTTAATAATTAAAATGAAGCACGAATCAAACATTGATCCTAATAGTAGCCAAAAGGCATACCTGCCTTTTTCTTGACTGACAAGACAATGTTCTTGTGAATGTTTCATTCATTTCATTAAGGCTGCTTATAAATTATTTCAGATGCCCAGAGTCTTCATGAGGCAATAGAAACAGTATTTAATTAACACATATATGGTAATTTTATTTTAGAGACACATAGGGTGATTTTTTTGTTATTTTGAATGTCCTATCAATAATGTGAACCATATAGACATATTTTTTTAATTATTATTTTATTATTTTCTATTATGTTCAATGTGCAAGAGCACAGACATTTACCAGAAACACTAAGGTGTAGTTAGTGTAACGTTTAAAAAATAACATGAAACAATTAATTCTACACACATAGAGTGGAAGTTCATAGGTAGAGTCATATCAGTGTTAATAATTATTTGACTAGATACTTGAGCCAGAAAATAAAATGCTTATAAAGGAGTCTGTCTTAAATTATTCCACTTGCATGAGCCCAGGAACCTTCACAAAAAGGAGATATGTGCAGTTATGTAGAATGTGGTAATTATTCTGAACTAACATCAAGTCAGTTTGGGGTTTGGGTTAGCAAAAACTGGTTGACAGATGTCTTTCCCAAATCATTCTTAATCAAGCTTCCAGGGAAGTCTTGCAGCATACAGGTGTTGACTCCAAAACACATTTAGAGAGAAGAGGATAAAAACCTGAAGCTCCCGGCATCAGGAAATATTGTACACAGCAGGTACACAATTATATGGAATATAGGTGACTTTATACTCTGCAATCTAAAGCAAACCAGGTTTGATCAGAACATGACAAGAACTTGGAGCCCCAGGCAGAGGGAAATCTGTTCACTGAATCCCCAAAACAGAATCACAAATTCCCTTGAATGATATAGGAACAAATTCAGGGGGTCCGTTGCGCTACAAATGCATATAGTATAAATTGCATTACTCACCTTTTAATGAGCTACTTTATAAGATGTCAAGACAATGGAAAAGAGTCAGAATTAATTTCTAACATTAGATTTTCTTTTTCACCATTAATAAAGCACTGATCATATTTTCTTCAGTTTTCTAGAATCTCATGCTAGAAGTCAGATATAAATCAGTTTCTCACTTCATTGTGAGAAAAATTCTGTCAGAAAGACTTAAATCTTGCAAAGTTTTCTGCGATCTCAAAAATATCTATTTGTCTTGCTTCCATGATACTACTCTTTTTTTATTAAATTCTTCTGATGGTTTGGTGTGAGTACCTTATAGTTACTATCATTTATTATTTCAATTATCTTAATTTCTTTTATTTCCCAGACCAGTCTTCTAGTTCCTCCATCTTATTAATTCTCCTATTTAAACTCTCTTCAATTTGTCCATACCTTTCCAGAAGTTTAGGTATGTCTGTTTACAGAAAATTCAGAATTAACATCTTATTCATTACAGTTCATTGTCGCGGCTTACCTTCAATCCCCATTGGAATACCATCTTTATTTTTCCATTACCTTAAACTCAGGCTTGGCTTAGCACTGCTAGCTCCCTTGTTTCTCCCCTCTTCTAAACACAGAATTTACAAATTCCTTTTCCAGATGTTTATATTCCACTCACATGATAAATTTTATACTTTAACTATTGTTTTCATAACCTTAGTGTTTATTCCTTCCTCCAGATCAGTAAGAAAGCTGTGATATTACTCTGATAAAATAATTTACTTTCTAGACAAAAGAAATGCGGTAGATCCACTTTATCAAGGATTCAGTGGAGTGGTTGATATGGTTCATTCAGGTGACACAGTTCAACAACAGGCAATGGAGTTTAATAAAAAGAATAATAGAACAGCTAAGGAAACAGCTAAACAAAAAACAACAAGTATTTCTTAAGGGAGATCTCTCATGTCTGTTCTTGTGACCAATTTTATTTAATATTTTCTTTAACAGTCTTGGAAGAAAATATAGAAAAGCTATAGTGAGATTTTCAGATAACCACACATAAAAATGTTGCACAGAGAAATGTTTGAATATCATAAAGGGACAACTGGATGATACCCATGGCAAAATTAATAGAAAAGCTATAAAATTTAATAGTTGCACATGTGAAGTGATGCAGTTAAGGACTTAAAGAGCTATTTTTGGTTTGTTATAAATGGGATTAATTGACTTTAAAATAATAAATGAAGGAAAGGCAGTGGATGTAGTTTTTCTGGATTTTAATAATTCTTTTAATACAGAAGTTCACAGCATTCTTCTGGAAAAGGGCAACTGTGGCATGAGTGGCTTCCTGTTGTTCTGGGGGGAGAACTGGCTGAAAGGCAGGGCTCAAAGTGTTGAAGTGAATGGGGCTACATCTGGCTCAGGAACGGTCACTAGAGGTGCCCCTCAGGGTTCAATTCTAGGGCCAGACATATTTATTGTTTTTCAACATATTTATTTTTGTACTGGATGCAAGAGTTGATTCACCATTACCAATTTTGCTGATGATACCAAAATGGGAGGTGCTGCTGATTCTCTTGAAGGACAAGAAGCCTTGCAGAGGACCCTAAGTAGATTGGAACATTGGGCTATGATAAAAATTAACAAGTCAAAATGCTGGATTCTTCAGGTGGGACAAAGTAATACTGGACGTAAGTATAAACTGGGAGAGCAGTGGTTGGAGTGCAGCCCTGCAGAAAGGGATCTGAGGGTGCTGGTTGGCAGCAGCTCAATACAAGTCAACAATGTGCCCTGGCACTTCCATTCTGGAGTGCATCAAACACAGTCATAACCAGCCAGTAAAAAGAAGTGTTATTCTGCTATATCTAACGCTGGTTTGGGCTCACCTTGAATCCTCTCTGTGTTTCTGAATCCCACAATTTATGAAGGGTTTGAAGGTACTTGAAGGAGTCCAGAAAAGGGCAACAAAGATGGTGAAAGGGCTGGTGAAATGGTGGAAAGGGCTTAGTCTTCTAAGAGGAACGCCAAGGACTTTGGAAAAAGAGGAGACTGAGGCGCAAACTCATTGCTCTCTGCAGGTTTCTGAGAAGGGAAAATGGAGAAGCAGGTTCTGATCTCTTCTTCCTGGTATCTGATGATAGAACAGGTGGGAATGTTCAAAGCTGAATCAGGAGAGGTTTAGGCTGGATATTAGGAAGCATTCCTTTACTGAGAGGAACTGAGAATTTCTTTACACTAGAGCAGGCTACCTAGAGAGGTGGTTGATGCCCCAAGCCTGTCAGTGTTTAAGAGGTGTTAAGGACATATTTTAACTTTTGGTCTGTCCTGAAGTGGTCAGGCAGTTGGACTAGATCATCATTGCAGGTCCCTTCCAACAGAACTATTCTATTCTATTCTATTCTATTCTATTCTATTCTATTCTATTCTATTCTATTCTAGAGACAGAGAGATCCATGAGCCACCACTGTGATGCTACTGGCTGAAGAACTAGTATGGTGTGGATAGTAGGAATCTGCAAGCATTTTTGCAAATGTACTTTTGAAGTTTTTGGAAGCATTCATGTAACTTACTTTAAACTAACAAATGTTGACACTTCTCACCCATGAATCATCAGGGAACCCTCTGTAGTTGGTAGAAAATAATACGTATTCCCTGAGTATACTTTATCTCAATGAGTGCCAATTCAATTTAATATTGGAAAAAAAAAATAGCATGGGGGTTTTATTTACTGAGAAATACTCAATTAAAATAAAATCAGATATAACCAGGTTCATTAAAATAAATGCTTTTTAAAATTCTTCAAAATGGAAGAATTTTAAAGGACTATATTTTATCTCTATGTGTTGATACTTTGACATTTCTAAAGAATCTGAAGATACTCTGCATTTGGCAGTTCTTCGGAATAGTAGTGTTACTACTATTATAGTATAATATAGTATATTATACTATAATATATAATTTTAATATAATATATATAAGTATATAATATAGTATTATAGTATAATATTGGAACTGAAGATTGGTTATTAGCTTACATGTGAAAAGTAGTAACGCAGCAAGCTTCTGGGAAGTCCTAAAACACATAACCGTATGTTTCGGTTTTGGAGACAAAACTTCAGGAGGAAACACTCCGGAATGAATGTCTCCTCTGAAGGGAAAAGGGCCTCCCCTTTTCCTCCACCAATAAGACAAGTGGGTCACAGCAAGTGAAAGTGGAAAAAGCAAACTGTTTATTAACACCAAACAAAACAGGGTAGAACAGGTGTGGGAATCCAGAGTGCAAGAATATTTCTCTGCCTGTTTTAAAGGATTTTACCCCCCTGGACAACACTGTTTTTGACCTTCATCCATGGAGAAAATTATCTACTCTCTGGGAAGAAGTAGAATCTACCCCGGTGTGAACTAGGTGATAGAATATTATATAAGATTGTCACAGGGTGAAAAATCTAGAGTTTTGGGTTTGTTAATAGTTAATATAGTAAATAGATAAAAAGCAAAAAACTTCAAAATGGAGGATTGTTGTTGTTCTCCAGACCTTCTTCTTCTTCTTCTAGTACTCCATATTCTGCAGTAAAAATACTTTGGGATGATTGGATAAAGAATTCTGCCGTTCCTGTCTACGTGACAAAGTGATTTATTGAACATTGGTGGAAAAGTAAAAATATCTTTCGTTTTAAGTTTTCATTGGGTAATTTACCTTTAAAAAGACTGGGCAATCTTGGTAATGTGGGTTTTTTTGCATTCTCTGCTCTGTGCTATGTCTGGGTCACGCTAGTGACTCCATTTCTCTGACAAGCCTTAATAAACAACTATCCAAAAGCAGAGAAGGCTGAAGGTCTCGTTCGTCTCTTGGGCTTCTGGCAAAGACTCTAAAAATCTCCCCCATCCAGGGAGGTATACTTAAGGCAAAGAAAGTGTCAACAGGGAAAAAAAAAACAAAACTCAAAATACAACAAATGCCCAGAGAGGGAACAGGCACTCAGGCTCAGACCAGCTAGGGCCACCCCGCGGGCCTGCCGGGGCCAAACTGCAGGCTCCCTGGACAGGCAAGGGGAGAAGGGAGGCAGTGAGGCAAGGGAGAGGGAAGGGAAAAAGAACAAGAAAAAACCCACAGAACCTTTTTCCTGCTAGCCGGAACACAAAAGAAACCCAAAAGGCAGCACAGCGCTCCCGGCGCACTCCCTCCCAGACCCTGCCGAGACCCTGGAGCCCCCGAGCCATTGGGCTGAACCTTTGAACCACCCCACACTGGGGTCCCGTGGCCCGGCCCCCCAGGGCCATCTTAAAGAAATGGCATCCTTGGGCATTAAGCGGATGGTTAAGGAATAAAGCAGCTTCACAACGTCACCCCAGGAGACCGTACTGTGGGTATATACATACGCCTGATGGATGCTTGTAAAGACGGAACCAGGCTCTTTTCAGTGGTGCTCAGTGACAGTAGCAGTGACAATAAGTACACCCAAAACCACAGGATGGTCCACTTGAACATCAGGAAACCCTTTTTCACTGTAAAGCTGACTGAACACTGGAATAGGCTTCCTGCGAAGGTTGAGGAGTCTCCATCCCTGGATTTATTCAGACATCATCTGGACATGGTCCCGGGCAAGTTGTACTGGGTGATTCTGCTTGGGGAGTTGGATGGAGTCCTTTCCAACCTCAACCATTCAGCGATTCTGTGTTTCTTAAGTTTGGCCTAAGACTGTCAAGACAGTCTTACAGACAGTGGGGTGGGTAGGAAATTAGCTGACAGGTTGCACTCAGAATGTGGTGGTCGCTGATTTTAACTCAACTTTGTTGCAATGATGCTTCCCAGTGATTAACACAGGGCCCCATCCTGTTCAACATCTTCACAAACAATCTGGATTATGTGAATGAAAACCCCACTGCCTCATTTGCTGATGACACCAGGCTGAGCGATGTGTTCAAAATGTCACATGTATTGAGCCATCTTACAAAGAGACCTGTACAGGCTGAAAGAGTGGGCTAGCAAGAACAGTATGAAGTTTAATAAAGATGAGTGTAGAGTCTTGCACCTGGTATTGAGCAATCAAAAAGTCCAGAATAGGCTGGGATCTGTTGTGGTTGGAAATAGCCTTGCCGAAAGGAACGTGGGTTTCATGGTAGAAAACAACAAAAGTCAGTAGGATGTCACTGCAGTAATAAAGGCAAGTCAGATCCTGAGCCGCATCTTCAGGGGCATTACTAACAGAAGTAGAGATGTGATCATCCCCCTCTATTCAGTGTTTTTCAGGTCTAACCCCAAATGTTGTGTGCAGTTCTGATCCCCACAATTCCAAAAAGATGTAGACAGAATGGAGCAGGTCCAAGGTAGGGCCATAATTATGGTCAAAGGGCTGAATAACCTGCCCTATGAGGAATGACTGAAGGAGTTAGCTCTTTTCTCCCAGAGAAGAGCAGACCTCAATGGAACTCTTCATAGTATTCAAATACTTAAAGGGTGCCTACAAAGAGAATAGAAGCTCTCTCTTTACAAGGAGTCACATGGAGAAGGATACAAGTTGCAGCAGGAGAGGTTTTATCTTGATATTAGAAAGAAATTTTACACAGTGAGAGCAATCATCCACTAGAACAACCTCCCCCGAGATGTGGTGGAATCCCCATCACTGGAGGTTTTTAAAATGCAATTGGACATGGTGCTGATAATCTCATCTGGGTTTCCTCTACCATGAAAAGTTGGAACAGATGATCTTTTGAGTTCCCTTCTGTAGTGGTTTGGTTCAAAATGCCCATTACTTACTTATTTTCCTTCTGTGAGATAAGAACCAGGAGAAAAGCAAAGCAGGCACAAAACTTAAACCTTAAAAGCATAAAGAAGTTTATTAACAGAACTAAAAGGCAGAAAAAAAAAGTTAAGACTAAACCCTCAGAACACCTCTCCTCCCCCCACCTTCTTCCCTCCTCCCACCAACAACATGAAAAAAACAACCCTCAAGGTTTTCCAGAGTCAGTTTACCATCTCTATAAGAACTTTCTCAGTCCACCTAGGGAGAGGAGTCTCTCTTGCTCATGCTATGGAGACATCTCCACACGAAAACAGTTAAACAGTTCTCTTGTGGCTCAGTGTCACAGCAAGGCAGCC
>VXAD01008102.1:109403-132048 GCA_013399195.1 Dicrurus megarhynchus
GGCCTTGCAGCTGGAATTCGCTTATCTCTCCTTGCCGGGCAGCAGCAGTGGGTGGGGGGGGGCATGGCCCGTCCGGAGCAGCTGAGGGGGCCTGGCCCGCCCGAAGCAGGGCTGGGGCCGGAGCAGGGCTGGGGGGGCCGGGTCGGGCCGCAGATGGAGCAGGGCCGCTCCAGGGTGGTCTCCTGGCCGGCCCGGCCGGGCCGAGCAGGGCCCGGCCCCGCTGGGCCGTGCCCCGGGCCTCCCCCAGTTACCTGTCCGAACGCCGGAAGTCAGAGAGAGAGATTCCCCGGGCTCTGTTCGTTCTTAAATGTGGATCACAGAGGCGAACCAAGTTTCTTAAGTGGCTTAAAGAAGTTGTCAATATTCCAACTAGCCAGTTGATTGGTTAGGTCAGGTCTAGAGGAAACCGTAAGCACCTCTGTGCAAAAAAAATCACTTCCGAGGCTGAAGGAGTCTTCCTCAAAAACTCAAACTATGCTAACCCATGACACCTTCCTACCTGGGCTATGCTAGTACTCTATGATTCCTAATCTTTTATTCATGAATAATGATTGAATCTTATTCATACTGTATACTTATGCATCAGTTTTCTTGTGTAGAGAGTGAGTATAAATTCATTGAAATAAATGAAAATACTCAATCGATTCTGCAAGCTTTAAGGGCTCTATAATGTAAATCAGACATTTAGGTTTTTTTCTGTTTGATATATATTCACAGCCTAAAATTGAGATGTCTAGACTAATCCAGCCTTTAAGAACTCAGTGCGACAAAGGCAGTATCTCCAGGGTTTGATTCATCAGACTACCTGTAGACAGCTTTCATAGAGTGAGAAGATATGTTCTCTTTGAGGTGTCTATTCTTGTTTCTTAATTTGAATTGCTTCAGAGTAGGCCTACATGTTGAACAAATTAAGATATAACATTTAGAAAACAAAAGAGTTGTTAAATATGCACCCTGGCTTAGATCAGTTTGAAGAATTATGACTGACTTTGCTGACAACAATGGACAATACTGCAAAATAGGCTTTATAATGGAAAGCCTTGGACACTGAAGGATGCAAGAATGAAGTACATCATAACATGAGCTTAAAGAATTATTTACATTGACTGCATATTTTCTTTTTGTATCTACAATATATAAATTTTACTTTATGCAGTATCTTGCTTGGTCTCTTTGCCTCTCTGTATCTTGCTTTCCTAGCCTTTTCATTTACTGTGTTCCAGCCTGACTCCAGCAGTTATTTAGAGTCAGAAAAAAATCAATTTCTCAATTTACTTACATCCACCTCACAAGTAGTCTCCTGTCATCCAAGTGTTTAAACCAGGAAGACTGCTCACCGAACCGAACTGTTTTTTACTTTCTGTCTGATTCAGTCTGAATAGTATCTCCATTAAAATGACAAATTAATACATACTCAGTTTGGAGGGTGTATCAGCTTCATTGTTTCTGGTTTAGCCTACCAGCTACCTTATGCAGTTAACTTTTTACACAGTCACAAAATCATGTATTTAATTCATCAACTTATTTGTTTATGTATAACTCTTCTTCGTTTGCATGAGATATTTCATATTATTTAGTCATCTTTGGCATCTTCTTATCAAAGAATCAGAGAATGGCCTGGGTTGGAAGGGATCTTAAATATCATCTAATTTCAAATCCCTTGCCATGGGCAGGGGCATTTCCACTAGACCAGGTTGCTCAGAGCTCCATCTAACCTGACCATGAACACTTCCAGGGATGGGTCATCCCCAGCTTCTCTGGGCAACCTTTTCCAGTGCCTCACAACCCTCACAGAAAAGAATTTTTTCCTAATATCTAATCTAAACCTAACCTCTTTCAGTTTGAAGCCATTCCCTCTTGTCCTATCACTTCATATTCTTTTACAAAGTTCTTTCTTGTAGGTCCCCTTCTGGTACTGGAAGGTCACAATTAGGTCACCCTGAAGCTGCCTTTTTCCAGGCTGAACAATCCCAATTCTTTTAGGTTTTCCTTGTAGGAGAGGTTCTTCTTCCCTCTAGTCATCTTGCTGACCCTCCTCTGAACCTGGTCCAAGAAGTCAATGTCCTTCCTGTGCTGGAGACCGCAGAGCTGAATGCAGCACTCCAAGAGGGGCCTCACCAGAGCTTCTTTTGTATGATATGTCTACACATTAATTTAACTCATGTAACCCATTGTAATCTTGGTCAAATAAAGGCAGAGGGAAAAAAAAAACCAGCTCTGTCACTTCAAATGCTTTGATTTATAGATATAAATCAAAACCAATACTGAAGTTCAATAAATGATAACTCGTGCAAAAAGAAAATACAATTCATCACTTACATTTTCTGTGAAAAAAGAATATTTTTAATGGATATGAGATTTCTCAATAAGTGCTAAGCTTGTATGAAATTGGAGGTTTACTCCCTCTTTGTTAACAGAAAGGGGCCAAAAAACTGGGGGAAATAAAGACCCTATAAATGAAATTGTCAGCTTCTTGACCATGGTATTGTAAAAAAAGATTTGCATGTAAAAATTTTTTACTGTTTCCCTGATAAGTAAATAGGTTAAGGTGACTTTGACTTAACAGTGGGAATATAATCAGGGAACAGTTATGTCATTTGGATTTGCCTCTTGGTAAAGCCACAGGGAAAGATGTGTTTTTACAGTGACTTGGACAACCATCTTTTCTGCAATTTGCTACTCTACAGTGTCATATAACTCTGGAGTAACATGAAGAAAAAGAGAATATTTGCAAGGAGGGAAAGTTCGTTAATGATGTAAAAATCATAGTCTTTTGGTCATTGTCTTTCTCATTTACTGGGGTGGGGCCACATATATTTTTTCCAACAAGCTATTCTTAATTCACTGTAGAGAGGGGAGAAACAGAAAAAAGAGAAGCACTGTAGTTAAAAAGAAAGGGAAGAACAGATAAGTGAACCTTCTAATCAAATACATAATTAATAGTATGAAAAATTTCTAAGTGATTAGAAAATGGTTACTTTCAAAATTTGTAAATTTTCAGTTTACACAATTTTAATACATTTTAATGATTTTTTTAAAGAAAATGTTATTTTTTTCATTGAAGGAATATATGTGGAAGATTTAAATATTCTAAATCATAAATATAACATCTTGAAGAGATGCTAATAAAACTTTCTACTTTCCACATTCTTTATACTTTTAAATCTCACAGGCTGAGGATTTAAATCTTATTTTACAGATTGAGGAAGAATAGTGCCAGTTTTAGTTCAGGTTTTGTAAAGTAACAGTGAGATCTAGCAGTCATTTGCTCTCTTTAGTCTATTTTAGCAATTTAAAATCACTGTCTCAGATATGTTACTCTACATGGTTATTGTCCTAGGTTACAATGTAAGATGTAACCAAAGCATATATTCTATTATCATCTTCACAAGCTGTTAAAGCAGGTGGGGCAGCGTTTGTTATCTCCTACCATGACTCATCCCTGATAACTCCCTCCAGGGGCTATCTCTGTTTAATGGGCAATCAAGGACCCACGGCAGGACTCATAGAATTACATCAACCCATTGTGAGATGCTCCGCCCTGGGGGAGGAGCCAAGCATTCCTACCTGGATATAATCTGGGGTTTGGAACAGGACAAGCAGCCCCTAACTACTGGATTTCCAGAGGACAAGAGCTACCACTGGACCTTCAGGTGAAGTCAAGACCCTTCTACAGGATCAATTTACTTTGCATAAAAAGTGACCTAAACTGGTTTTAGTTGTATGAAGTTTGTTAAAGCTTTAAAGAAAGGCAAATATACTTTGTATGGCCAAATATGGCTGATTTCAAATAATCTGATTTCAGAAATATAGTAACTGTGAATATGATACTAACAGTTGCAAAATATTGTAAAAGATGAAATTTCACAGCCATCAAGGGTGAACTCACAAGGCACTGTTCCCAAATATTATCTTGCTATTCAAATTAGTGAGATTGCAGCAGAGTGATAGATTTATTCTATCACCTATAAGTGGATCAGAGGGTCACAAGTGGATTTATCTTTTGAGAGAAGTGTGATGGAATAACATGCAAGCATTGAAGTCATTACCTTTATATAGGCTAAAAGTTATACTTTTTCAATAGATCACATTTTTTGCGATTACACTTTCTCTTAAAATATCTCTTTCCAAGTTATAAAAAAGAAAAGAGAATCAACTGTAATAGCACATGGAAAAATGTGCCATGTTAACACCTTAAAATATAAGTCACTGTTTGAGATCAGTTTTAAATCCTAGGTATTACTTTCCTATTTGGAGGGAGAAATTACTTTGAATTTTTTTCCCATTTGTGGTGGTTTAGCAGTTTAGAACACTTGGTTTATACGGACAGAAGAAAAAAACAGCTGCTTAAACCTTCTGTGACTGGCACAGAGCCAAATAGCTGATGGGCAGGTCACTAAACCAATGGGACAGGCTGGTAACGCCTCTGTGATGACACATTTTAAAGAAGGAGGAAGCATGAGAAGTTCCTCTTTTCCCTGCTTCCCCGCCGAGGGCACAGTGGGGGGCCCCCGGGTCTCCTCCCAGGGCAGGTTGCTGGGGCCTGGCAGTGCAGGGCCGGGCCGCCGGCAGGACCACCCTGGAGCCGCAGGCAACTGTGAGCAGCCGGGACCGCGTGGCACGGGCCTCTGGGGCCGGCGGGCCCTTCCACGTGGCTGGCGTGGCTCACGCTGAACGGGGCAAAAAACACCATGCAGCTGGCAACGAGAGACATGGTGAGTATTTCCCCGATGCAGAGCCCATACAAAATCAACTTCTCAGCTGCAATTTAACAGACACCAACTTTCTTCCAAGTCAGAGAGAGAGGAAAAGTGAGGTCATGTGAGGAAGAAGAAAACATGGCGGCACCCAGGTCGGTGGAAGGAAGGGAGAGGATGGAGGCGCTCCAAACACCGGAGCTGAGATTCTCCTGCAAGCCATGGTGAGGACTATAATACAACAAACTGTTTCTCTATAATTCATTGAAGTTCATGGGGGGGTGCAGAGATCCACGCACAGCCCATTGAAAAAGAGTGCTCACGCCAGAGTGCATAGATGTTGTGAGAGGCTTTTAGAAATTGAAAAAGAGAGCCTTTGCTTTCAGGCTGGAATAGCTTATCCTTAGAAGACTAAAACTCCATGAACCATGATGACCCACACTGGCAATTGTGAGAAGACTGCGAGACCTGTGGGAGAGATTTTTTCACTGCAGCAGATTTGGGTGGGACTGTTGTCTGTGAAGTTTGAAACCACGCTAGAGAAGTTCGCAGAAAACTATCTTCTGTGGGAAGAATCCCACTGCACGGCAGAAGGAACTCTTTTCCATAAACATAAAAAAAGACTTAAGAAATGAAACACTGACCAAAACCCCGTGTTTGTTTCCCTTATGTGGGTTGGTGGAAAGAGGGAGGTACTAGAAGGGAAAGGTGTTCTGAAAGTTTGCTTTGGTTTCTCATTATTCTTTTTACTTTTAATTCTGTTACTAATAAATCTTCTTAATACTGTTTAAGTTTAGACCTCTTTTGCCTTGACGTTTTCCTTTTTCCTCAATAATCCTTAATTGCGCCTCATGAAAATGAAGTTTTAATTTCCCCTTCTCTGCTCAGCTATAGCAGATGCAAGTAATTTAATAGTTTTTTGTGGTGCTTGGTGCCTAACCAGTATCAAACTGCCACACCATTTTAAGATTTTCAGTATAAATGTTGCATGCTGCTTTCTCTGTAACATTTTTAAGTGTTCTTCCTCCATATTTCAATACAAAATTCTTGCAGGTAGCATAGAGATATGAACCAACTGAAAATAGATTTTGACTCCGAATGTTCAGATCTTAACACAAACACTTCCAGGAAAAGGTCTGAATCCCTTCAGCTAGCTTTTATGAGTGCTTTTTTTTATGAATTAGCTCATGATTTCATTTTCTTTATTATTATTTTTGAGTTCTCATGATGTTTTTAATAAATTTCTCATAAATTTCCTTCTATTATATTTATAACAATTTACTAAAAGTAGGGTATGATAGCTCTTATTTATAGAACAAGTTATGAAAACACTTCAGGCAAAGATGATGATCCTTTGTTTTTCTCTCCTGGAATACAATAAAAGATAGTGTTTGCAGGCTTGTGAGTAGCATTTCAACATTCATGGAATCATAGAATCATAGAATGGTTTATGTTGAGAATGGTTTATGTTGAAAGGGACCCTAAAGATCATTTAGTTCCAACTCCTTTGCCATGGGCAGGGACACTTTCCATGAGATCAGGTTGCTCAGAGCCCCAATCCAACCTGGTCTTGAACACCTCCAGGGACAATCCTTGGGCAACCTGTTCCAGTACCATACCATCCTCATAGTAAAAATTTTTTTCCTCGTATCTAATCTAAACCTACACTCTTTCAGTTTGAAGTCATTCCCCCTTTTCCTATCACCACATTCCTTTGAAGAAAGTCTCTCTTTCTTGTAGGCTCCCTTCTGGTACTGGGACGCCCCAGTTAGGTCACCCTGAAGCTGCCTTTTTTCCAGGCTGAACAATCCCAATTCTCTTAGCCTTTCCTCATAGGAGAGGTTCTCCATCCCTCTAATCATCTTGCTGACCCTCCTCTGGACTCACTCCAAAAAGTCAATGTTTTTCCTGTGCTGGGGATCCAAAAACTGAATGCAGCACTCAACATGGAGTCTCACCAGAACAGATTAGAGGGGCAGAATCATCTCTTAAAGCCTTAAAACCAGGGTAATTGCTTACCACTTATCATAGGAGGTAAAACAGGCTCATCTTGGGAAGAGTAATTTAACTTTTTGTCAATTAAAAGTAGAATAGGATGATAAGAAACAAAGAAAAAACTAAAAATATCTGTCCTCCCCCTTCCTCTTCTTTCTAGGTTTAACTTCATTCATAGCTTTTTTGCTTCTTCCCATTCCAAATAGCACAGGGGAATGAGGAATGGGGGTTACAGTCATTTTATAATACTCCACCTCTGTCACTCATTCCTCACCACAGTTTTCCCATGCTCTGGCATGAGTTTCCTCCCATGAGATACATGAGAGGAAACTCTACAAACATCTCCAACATCAGTCCTTCCCATGGGCTGCAGTTCTTGAAGAATGTGTCCTATGAATTCCCTTGAAGGGTGCAGTCCTTCAAGAATGGACTGGTCCAGCATGGGTCCCTCACAGGCCACAGTTTCTGCCAGGAACCTGCTCCAGCACGGATGCTCCATGGGTTGCAGCTTCCTTCAAGAAGGTCCTTTACAGACAGCAGCGTGGATATCTCTACTGTATTCTTCCATGAAGTGCAGGGGAACAATATGCTTCACCATTCTCCATTGGCTGGAGATGAACCTCAGATCCAGCACCTGGAGTACCGCCCTCCCTCCTTCCTCACTGATCTAGGAGTCTGATGCCTTGTTTCTCTCACATTTTTCTCACTCTTCTGTCACAGATCCTATATAGCATTTTTTACTCTTTCTTAAATATGTTTTCACAGAGGCTGCACCAGCCTGGCTGGTGGGCTCAGCTGTGCCCTGCAGTGGGTCCCTGTGAACTGCCTGGAACCATCTGTGTCCAGCACATGACCTCTTATCACAGAGGCCACCCCTGCAGCATCCCTGTTACCAAAACTTTGCCAAGTAAATCAAATGCATCTAGACATGTCTAGAGAGAAATTTATACCATTCCAGGATGAATCTTAGTGATATTTCCAAAATGTGTCTCAGGGCAAATTCGAACATAGAGGAACAATTTAGGGAAGTTTAACTCAGTGGATCAGATGATGTCATCTCGTTTCTGAATAAATCTCAGGAGTGTTTGATCCTCATGGAACTGATAACTCCATGGATAAAGTAATCTTGAGGTGATTGGGTTTTGGCTAAACTTGATTAGGGAATGCATTCTAATTTTTTCATGCTCTTCCAAAAAATCAAATTTTTCACTTAACTCTGACTTGACTTCCTTATTTTTCCTAAATATAAAACACAAAATAAAGCTTAAGGAACGTTCATCCCCAGTGGTGTAGAGTAACAATTAAAAAATGCTTTCAGAATTCTTTATAAAGCAAACTCACCAACTTCATACTTCCACAGAGTTATGGTTTAAGGAAAGTTTTCTAATTTGTTTTGTCTTTAGAAACTACAAAGTGACTGATGACATTGCAGCACTTTGGTAAGCAGCATATTAGTCACAATGAAAGATCACTATCACAAATAGTACATTGCTAAATTAGGGAATTACAGCCCTAGTGGAGCTGTGCAGAATCTTTCATACATACCTGATAAAAAAGAGAAAACTTTCTCCACCTTTTTTTTTTTGCCCAGTTTCTTTTAAATTTCAAGTTTTTTAACAATTGATAGATGAGTCTTTATAAGCGTTCTCCTGGATTTTGTTCAAAAGTTCAAACCAGGAACAGAAACCTGGTCTAGGAACCAGGAAAGACATTTGATGAAACCTTATGACCTTGAAAATAAAAAGCATATTTTTCTCAAAGTGTCATAAAAGGTGCCAGACTCTATCAAACATTACAACTAGTGTAAGGTTTTAAAGGTACATATAAAGGTTTTATTATACTTTGTTTAGAAAAAAATATGCATCTAGAAAAACAGAAGAATCAAGACATTACCTTATAAAATAGCAAGTTCAAGATTTTTAGGGGAATGCTGCCTTTTGGAGGAGCTTCTGTTAAAACTGTTTTCAAATGCTGAGAGCAGCATTTATTCAAGTATAAGGAAACTGGCCTTTAAAAAGGACTTAGAGATTAGGTTCCAAATCTTATTTGCTGCCAAATGCACTGTTAAACGTACTGAAGGATATTTATGAGCAGCACTGCATTTCTGGTTTTACAGTATGTTTGTATGTTGTAAACTTTGAGAATAAAATCTTCAGTTTACTTATGGAAAGCATTGCCTGAGTAAATGACATTCAGAGGTCACAGTGTATCCTAAAAATTCATATAATTATTTAGGTAAAACTAGTTTATTATGTTCTTATCATCTCAAAATATGTAGGAAACAATGTTAATTCAAAACTTTGATTTTTCTCTTTCTCCTCCCTTTTCAATCAAAGCAAAAAGTGGAAAATAAAAAATTACTTAGAGAATTTTTTAAAGTTTCTCACAGTCATATCATCCTTGCAATGTTTGAGTAATTCTACTGTTACAATTTTGTTTTCTTTTAATGTTAACATAATGGCATTTTTATTTAGAGGAAAAAATTTCAGAACACATTTTGTGATGAGTCACTGGGACCACAAGACATCTTGTAACTTGTAAATCAGAATGTGGTGGTGATGGTATAATATTAAATCAATCATAATATATTAAAAAAACAAACTTGACTTTCAAAAAACCAAAAACCTGCTGCCATGTTTCCTTATGACATCTGTCCATGCTCATAAGGTGTTTTATAATTTAATGCTCTTTGTGTGGCAGTCTCAGTTCTTATTCACAAGTACTTTTCAAGGTCCATGTTAGACCCTGTAACAGGTAATCCTTCATAGAAAAACTGAAAGACTTCACATGACCTCAAATTATATATTGAAGGAAATGTTTCAAATTTCTTTTTTTTTTTTTCAGTAAAACAGTAAATTATTTAATTCCAAAAAATTTTTAGTTCACTTTTTCCTTAACAAGACAGGAAGGCCTCACTGACTGCTCTGTTGATTCAGCATCATATCTTCTAAAGGCATCCTTTTATACATCTCCTTTCACAAATGTTGCTTTATCACTTCTCTGCTTTTTCTACTAATATATATCAATTTTACAGCAAAGGTATGAATACTAATACCTGAAATGTCATTGACTTGGTAAAATGCCTCTTATAACTGGTTTTCTTAGAAATATTTTGAGAAACATAGATTGACCTTTTACTTGTCTTCCTACAGAAAACTTAAGCATTATTTCTGTAATCCTTTAGGTTATATCTTCAAAAATTTCCAGTGTATTTTGTAATCAAATAATCCATTGACAGATACAGAGATTTGGATGAGATGGGAGCTGATTATCACTCTTTTTAAATATGTAACAATTTATAGTATTTTTGTTCACCCCAGTGAAAGACAAGGCATCCTAATAGTACTTTCTTTGTATTTTAACCTTTAAAAAGTGGATTTTAGTAAACATAAGTGGGATTCCAAATTCCCTTCTTTTGGTATCAAAGTAATCACATTAAACAGGTAAGTACAGTTATTTCTCCTGCTCTAATAAAAAATATCAAATGCAGTCATAAGGAGTTAAATTTATTATGTATAAACTGAGCTCATCAGCGAACCAAAGATATTGGTCATGTGTTATCCTACACTCAGCTTTACTTCAGATGGAAAGGACCTGCTGTAGAAGATTATCACAAAGGAAAAACAACGCAATAAAATACACAATTGCCTTCCATGAAAATAAATGAGATCATTGCTTCAACCCATACTGATGTATTATAAGTTGTTGAATTAGATAAAGACAAAACAAAAAAAAATTTTAATAGAGAATTTCTACATCCTGTTAATGTACTTTTTGATTCTGGTGCCACATAAAAATATTTTGCTACAGAACCTGACAATCGCTTAAGAATAATAAATGTAACATATTGTGTTCAGGAGTCTAAAACCACCGTTCACTATGACCTTGAAACTCTGAAACTGAAAATGACCAAAAAAGGTTACGTGTTACTTGGAAATATTTATTCCACCAGTTAAAACCAATTGCAGTAGAAAGGATGATCTAGATGAACATGTAGCATTTCAGCAGCTCTTATTGTCCTCTACTCATTCAGCTACATCCTGTTTCTGTTTGGGATCCTATGCCTTCTGGAACAGTACAATCTCTGTATATATTTGCTCAGGAGACATCAGTTCAGGAGGTACTTTTTTAATTTCCCAAGAGAGACTAATTAATAAGAACATTGTTTACCTACAATAAAATACAACATAGTTGACACAAAATAATGGATCATGTTTGAGAAGTATTTTTAAGTCTTTATTCCACTGTTATAGAAAGGATAAGATTAAATTACAAAAATTGGCTCTGATGAACTGATTGTGAAGTTACAAATATGAGAGTCTCCCTGCTGAATTTAAATTCTTAATTATTTAAAGATATCCAGAAATATCCATGTTTTTTCTTTCTCTGTAATAGCTTATTTTCTTTTTTATGTATTAGATACATTTCATTTCCTGTGTTTCAGAATGGTTTGACATTGCATCACTTTGATTTTTGAGATAATATGAGACACACTAATAATACGCTTTATAAATCACTTTATGCACATGCACACACAAACTTCATGTGACCTGGTAAGGAGCAGTGCTTTTGTTTAAATTCTTCCTGCTAGCTGTTGTGTGTCACACAGGTGCTAAACAAGGCCATATTGCTTTACCAGTCTCCTTTTGTTGATGATAAATACACAGCTGAGAATAGTGTATATTTTCTTGTACACTGACATGTTGACTGGGAACTAGACTACCACATGCTCTAATAACATGAAACAGCTTGAATATTGCTCATTCGACAGAATTTCTCAAAACACTTCAAAAAATAAATCATCAAACAGCATTTTGGGCTCCCTTTAGGAAAAAAAAAATCCTCTTCTTTCAATATGCAAAGTGATATTCACAGGTTATTTTCAAAATTAACTCTGTTTTCCTTCCTAAGATTTCCAGTTCATTTTAAAAGCCAACCACACAGTGATAGAAATAGAGGAAAATTGCAGCCATTAAGTGCAGACAGGAAATGTGTGCACCAGCTTTAGCTCAATGTGAAAATTAAATCCAAACTGCTACAAACTAGGTCTGGGTTTTAATGTTAATTGTTCACATGCCCTCAATACAAATTATTCACACTAATGTACTGCATTAGCCAAGCCTGTCACTTTCACAATTATTATTTTGGTTGCTACTGTTGTTGTTTTGTAAATGCCATCTCATTTTGTGTCCATTGTGGGAATTTAGGTAAGCTGCTTTAGTTGTAAGAAAGTTCTGAGCATAACATTTAAGGCTGCTGCTGCAGTTTCATGGATCATTAACAATTTGCTAATATTGTTTTAGCTTGCAAATTAGTGCAGCTTAGTGACTAAGGAAAGGTTCCATAGCTGTCATCAATCAGACTAAAATTCTTCATGCATGAGATGAAAAACGATTTTTAGCCTTTGAGGCTCAGACAGCAATTACTGTAACAAAAAAAAAAAAGTGAAAAAAAAGTGGGGGGGTAGATGGAGGAGTGAAGGAGAGAAAGCAAGCTATAGAAAATGCTGTCAGCAATTCTATTAAATTTATTTTTTGTTGCATTAGAAAAGAACTAACACATGCTGTGTAATCATTCTTTAGCTTCCTGCTATATTAATGAAGTGACAAATTTTAGAGGGAAAAAGAGGACCTTTCCTAGGAAATGACAAGAGATTAGTGAATAAAGAAAGAGAATCCCAGAAAATCCCAGAGTCCCAGAATCATTAAGGTTGGAAAAGACCTCCAAGATCATCAAGTCCAACCTTTGCCCAATTACTACCTTGTAAACTCGACCATGGCACTAAGTGCCATGTCCAGTCATTTCTTGAGCACCTCCAGGGATAGTGACTCCACCACCTCCCTGGGCAGCCCATTCCAATGCTTAACCACCCTTTCAGTGAAAAAAATTCTTCCTGATATCCAACATAAACCTCACCTGGCACAGTTTGAGGCTATGTCCTCTTGTCTTGCTGACAGTTGCCTGGGAGAAGAGACCAACCCCCACCTGGGTACAACCTCCTTTCAGGGAATTGCAGAGGGTCATAAGGTCTCCCCTGAGCCTCCTTTTCTTCAGGCTAAACACCTCCGGCTGCCTCAGCTGCTTCTCATCAGACTTGTGTTCCAGACCCTTCGCCAGCTTCTGGACATGCTCCAGCACCTCCTGAACAAAGGATTTGAGGTGCAGCCTCACCAATGCCAAGAATGGGGGGACAATGACATCCTCTGTCCTGCTGGCCACACTATTGCTGGTGTGGTACCGGATAGCATTGGTCTTCTTGGCCACCTGGGCACACACAAACTCATGCTCTGCTTCTGTTGACCAGCACCTCCACAGACTTCTGCTGGGCTGCTTTCCAGCCACTCTTCCCCAAGCCTGCAGTGCTGCATGGGGTTGTTGTGACAGAAGTGGAGACTGTCTTTTATTTTGTCTTTAACAAAGCTTTCTCACTGAAATTTCTATTCTCCATCATCTTCATGCACTCTCTTTTCCTGTTGCCTTTTCTGCACACCCCTTTGCAGCCTTTTCCTGTTTCATACTTTCTCAAAACTTTCTATCAAATCTTCCCCTTTCCCATTCCTCTCCTCTGTCACTTCTGTTGCCTGTCTTGATCTCGTTGTAGCTCTACAGTCTTCTCTTTCAAATATTTCACTTCTTAATGGAAGCTAATAAACTCCATATATCAATATACAAACTGTATTAAAGAATTAGAGAAAGTACAATAAAAACTGTCAACAGTATCATTGTCATAACACCCTTTGTCTTCAAAAGATATACTTCTCTTTATACCAGGGGTTGTACAGGTTGTTTTTCACTTTTTGACCCATTGCGGGTCTCACCTGTGTTTAGCTTGTAACACTGGTGTCTTTGGAAGACAGGTGGGACATTAATCTGAGATCTCATCACTGTAGTGCCATTATATTTCGTAAAGTTCTGTCAAGGCCATTGGAAAGAAACACCAAAACTTTCAAATTTATCAAAATGCTTTTCAGGATTAGAATGTATGTTTTTTATGTTTAGGAGAGATGGAACTTAAGTGTCAGATATATCTATCCATAAGACTCCATAAAGAATGCATAACTCAGTATTAGCATTCAAGATCATGCACAAGTATGGAAACATAACATACTGAGACAACTCTATTTTATCACTGTGCCACAGGGTAGAATCTTAAGATAATAAATATTTTCTAAAAAAAATAGACACTATTGGGAGAAAAAAATAAGAAGGTATTAAAAAATTCTTTAATGTTTCTTTTTGGGACTATGTTTGCAAGAAATCCCACTTTTTTTCCTACTTTCTAAAATATCTTAGTTCTGTCTGTTTTCCACCTGTCTCAGATGAGTTATTTTTCTGAGACACAGAAATCATAACATTTATGTTATGAACCAAAACCCAAACCAACTCTTTTTTTTGGACAATTGCAAAATTTTTAGAATCAATACTGTAAGAAACCAGGAGCAAAGAAATGGACGAGTTAGTTTTGTAAGCAAGATGAAAAATGTTTTTTCTAAGTATTTAATAGAAATTATTTGCTGAGCTTTGCTTTAAAATAAAAATCAATTTAATAAGGTATTAATTACACTTATCAGAAAAATTTGATTAACCATTATTATAACAAGGCTTTTAATAAGTGTAATTTAAAAAAATATATATATCTTAAAATGGCAAAAAAAAAGTTCCCAGCTCTGATTTCAAATTCAGCTTAACTTAATGCAAAATGGGTGATCTAAGTTAGTAGTGACACCAAAGTACGTAGATATCTATATTTATCTATGTATATCTATATATATGTGTTAATTCTATGTCAAATAATGCTGGAATTAGAATCTTACATTTGGCTTAAGTTTTATGCAAAAGACTACTCCCAACAGACGTGATGGTACACAATCAGAGCTATCTCATCACGTCCAGTTGTAAAACTCAATAGATCCTCATCTTTGCACTGAAAATGTGCAGCATAAATAAATTTTGTGAGCTTGTTAAATAAAATAGGGGTCACAATTTCAAGGTTTTTTTAAAGTTTCTCTGAGTGATGAACTTTAAACTTAGGAACCATTAAAAAAAATTAAAATGCTGCCCCTTACTGAACCAGGGAGGAACAATATATAAAATAACATTTCAAAGAAGGTTTTAACTGGGTTGTGACGTTGTCATTTTGAAGATAACTATATGCAAAATAGCAGGTGATTGCATTTTAACACTTCACCTTGATTGCTGTAAAAATTACAGTATAAACAAGAATCTTAATTTGTCAAAAAGTTTAGTTAATCATGTTTTGCATTTCAGAAGATCTCAAAGTGTACATAGATAGCATATTTTCTCAGTATGTTAAGAGTTAATCACGCTTCTGGTGCTATAAGCCATGTATATATTTCTAATTAGGAAATTTATAATAATATCCAACAGAGCAGTTATTAAAGTAAGATTTATTTTATGCCTCTACTGTATCTGAACAACATAATGTAATCCATCAATCAAAAAAGTAATAATTTATTGCTGTTTCTTTTCATTTATAAATATATTTTTTATCAGCTTGACAAAATGAGTTATGACTCCTATTTTTCAGCCTTCACTTTCCTTTAAAAGTTAATTTAGAAACATCAGATACTTAAAATTAAAAATAAAAAATAATAATGACTTAAATAAAAGAGAGAGAAAGAAAACATTTCTCTTTAAACATTTTTGAGAGTGTCTTTTACTTATTGTATTTACTACTGCAATAAATCTGATGTTCTGTTTTACCTAACAGAACATGTCAACTTGTTCTGGTAAAATAATTTCTTTTGCAGTCAACTCATATTTATGCATATTAGTGCAAGGAAAAATAAAAGAGAAAAAAGAGGAATATGAAGTATATATTCAAATATATAACAAATTTCCCACTTTATATTTCAGAAAATGATTAATCAAATATTTCACTCAATAGGTGTTGATGAAAATATCTCAAGTTGTAATCAGTAAAGGTGTTTTATCTTTGGGTTGTAGAATATGTCTTTCTCTATTGTCAAGCTTAGAGTATTTAATTATTTATTCCTTTTTAGGTGCTTGTTTAATTATAACTATTCCATTCTTGTCTAAATTATTACACAAATTTCCAGCACAGAAACCAGGATGATCACTGATGAATTAAAAACTAAAAAAACTCCCTCACTTACAACAAGTCAAGTTTTCTCCGTGACACACAGAATAGAAACTGAATAGAAAACAATAATATTTTAATAAATTATCTCCTTACAGGTAAGCAATTAGGGATGACTGGTGGAGCTTGCTAAATAAACTGTCTAGTATTTATGTGGAACAAACACTTCCTAAATAATCTGTAAGTATTAGTCTCGTGTCTTTAGCTCTCCTAAAGATGTAAATGAGAAAATTAATTAAAGAAAAATTTATTTGTTTTCTTGAAAATACTCAAATCATCAAAAACTCACTGCAAATTTGTAGAAACAATATTCACTAGGTCATTATTTAAAAGTATTAAAAATATTTAGAATAATTTACTAAGCACAGTACACCCACCAAAATAATACTGTTAGGAGCATAGACAATATCTGCACTGGAGCTTAGAAAAATATCTGCACTGGAAATTTTCCAAAAACTGGGATGATTTGTAGTTAATTCCTCATTAATATTTTCTATGCATAAGGTAAATGAACCACAAATTTTACTATTTTAGCACAGGATATACTTGGCCTGTATTCTGTCAAAGGCCATGTAAATCTCATTAAACATCATAAACAAGTGAAAATGACAACCAAAGCAAGATAAACTCGAAAATGCAACTGTCATCTGTTTCTTTTTCCAAGAATGGTCATGCACATCTTGGCAACAATCACAGTCAGTAAAATACTATTCTAAAAATTCAATATAAATGTCATTATTTAATAAATAGTCTCACAATACCTATCTTACAATACCCAACAACACATTGCAAATGAACATGGCTTAAAGTATGTTGAAAACACTGCTGTAGGCAGAATAACAGTAAGGCATTGACACCTTTCAGCACTCAGAATTTTTTATTGTTTTTAATGGCATGCCACATAAAAGAAACAAGGAAAACCCCCCCAAACCTAAAACACATCAACGGAGAATATGATTTTATTTAATAATTGATAACTATTTATTATAAACATTTTAAAAAAAGTAACTGACAATCTGGTCTCCATCTCTCATCAATACTTTAACTGGACTAAAGCTCTGTTCAGAATGTATTTTCAAAAATCAGTAAACATCTGAAAACAAACTAAGAGATGAAGAACAGGTTCATTCATTGCTTCCTATGCAGGAAGAAAGAGGATTCAAATTAATATCATTAAAAATCTTTTTCTGTGGTCATTCTGAAACTGAAAAGAAATTACACGTTCCAGATACTTGCTCTGCATTTCTGTCTTCAAAGAAATTTTGAGGCATGTAGAAGAATTTTGTGGGAAGATAATAAGCCTCAAGAGCTAACAGATACAGTATAGTAAAAAATGCAGGATTATTCTTTTCCTTTTAAGAGGACTGAACATGGATCACATCTTGAAAAGAGTCTTAAGAAGTCTATTAGTGACCTGGGAAAGCAATCTGTTGCTTACAATTATTTAATATCTATATATGAATCTATCCACATATATATATATACACACGCGCATAAATGTGTATGTATTTGTGTATGTGTATATATCAGTACATATGAGATACACATATGTTCACACATTTGGGACTAATGTGAGGGGAGTGCTAAGACTGAAAAATCAGATAATTTAAAACTAAAATTATTAAATTAATTGATTAACTCTTTGTATTGATGTTTGACTAACACAGAGAATACATTACAGAGCTGATGCATGGATATGTACAGTCATGGAAGGTACTTGGTCACCACTACATTCATACCATTATGGTAAGTACATCTTTTTAAGGAAATGAATATTTTTATATTTTGATTGTAAATTAATATTAACTATATCCAGGCTTATACAATTCTAATTAAGAGGTGTCAGAGGCTTCTGCACAGGCAACAAGTGGAGAGAAAAATGAACATGTATTTTACACAATGTTGTTCTTTTTTCTCAAAAAAGTAAAACAAAGAGTTTCCCATTTCACTACAAGAGGAATCAGATACAGTAGCTATGAAAACTTGCACATTTATTTGAGTCAACTTTCATTTCTAATCTTAATAAATTTACCATTCATATGATACAAATGTCTGGCCATTTCTTGCATAACATCATGAAAATTGTTCATGGTATTTATTCCTAGGAAACTGAAACTTTGTCAAAATAATACAGCAAAAGAATGAAAATAAGAGCCCAAAAGTCACAGAAATCAGAGGAAGTATAGATGAAAGAAGCAAAAAAAAAAAAAAAAAACCCAGGCAAAAAAACCATGGATGCAAATATTACTGCCTGGTTTAATACACTGGTGGAAATGTTGTGATATCTCTAAAGGCCAAGATACTGGGAGATTTGTATGGGATCTGAATTCCATAGAACTACATCAAGTTCAACACAAGAGGACTCCTATCAGGCAGGTCTAGATGAATATTCCTGCTCTTTAGGTTCAATATTAAAGGTTAGATTTGCTTCATCTTCCTGATCTATGTAAATAAGTTAAATTTGCTCCATTTTCAGCCTACATTTTTGTAGCAATTCTGAAGTCAAAGAAAACCAAGTTTAACTAATGACTTAACTTTTGGATGAACATTTAGGTCAGCAAAAATCTATGCTATGCTAAAGTTATATGTTACTCTTAATTATTTCAACTAATTTGCTTGCTAGTATAAATTATGGTGTTGGTTGTTTTATTCTAAATATACAACCTGACACACACAGTTTGAGACTGAAAAAAATTTCTTCACTGAAAAAAAGCCCTAAAGCAAAACAAACAGTTTGTCCCCTGCCCCACCCTGCAAAAAAACCCCAAAAACTCAAAACCAAAAAAAAAAACCACCCCCCCCCCCCCCAAAAAAAAAAAAAAAAAAAAACCCCCCCCCCCCCCCCAAAAAAAAAAAAAAAAAACCCAACAAAAAAAGCACCTTCAAAAAAGATAAGACAAAAGGCAAAAGAAGGCATCAGAAGTAGGGAATAGGCTGTGAGATCTTTGGTAATTTCATTTGAAGAAAGATAAAGTTTCACTTCCACTTCACGCTACCAAACTGGTAGATAACAGTTTGGCAAATATAACAGTCTCATTTAGTCTCTTCTTTAGAGCTGTGCTTCTTTATGCGAATAAAGAAATACAAACTGGATTTTCCAAGTTTTTTATATCCTACATGAGGGAAAGTTATTTAATTCTGGGTTCAGTCTTATAGTGGCCAAATGCATGTTTAGTTTTATATACATATAAATTGCCAGCAAGATGAAATACTGAAAAAAGAGATTGCTGATGAATTAGGCACAAAGCTGGAATATAAAAGAGAACCTGTGAGGGAGATATCCTGGGGTCATCAGATGGCTTTGCAGCCAAAACTCTCCTGTGTAATTCTTTTCTTATGCTCTTCAATTTTAACTGAAACTTTTCTATGTCTGAAAAAATACATTTGTTGAAGAAAATCCGGTCTATACTAAGGACTTTACTAAGGGCTTTACATGTATTTTTTTTTCTGATTGAGAAAAATATGGGGTTTTAGTAAGTTTCTGATGACATATAAATAGGAATAGGAATAAACAGATGTTTTAGAATTAAAATACTGATTTAAATCTAATGCTGGCTCTCCAATATTTGGTGTCTCAAGCAAGATCAAATATGTATTCCCTCAAGCTAGGCAAGCATGGTATAGATGAAGCACTGTTTATTTTACTTCCAAATGAAAAAAATAGAAAAGGATGAATATACCAAGATGTAATGTAACAAAGATGTCACAGGATTGTAGGAGAATCTGGGAAAATTTGCCAGCTATTTTGATATATAGGAACTTTGTGTCAGTCTCAGGATCAAAAGAAAAGGAAAATATCATTTCATACCCAGTTTTAAAATCAGTTATACAAAACCATTAATCCATCAGATGAGCTTTTCACTAGCAGGTAACAGCAAGCCTGTACTGCTGTGCACAGAGAATGGAGCCAGGAACTGGAAATGCAGCAGGCGGGCAGTGCAGCAGCTTCACCACTGTGACACCATTACAGAGTGCAAAAGCAAGAAGAGAAGATGATTGGTGGCAGTGACCAGGGTCAGCCAACAGCCCTGTGAATGCCAGCCATGACCTTAGTGACAATTCAGGTCTGACACATGGCCAGGAAGACAAGTCAGTGAAGCCAGGTCAGGGACAGTGGGGTGCAATGCCAGGTATAGGCAGAGCTGCCACAAAACTCTCATGGGGCATAGGTCAAGGGCCTGAGCTTAATACAGCTTTCAAGAAAAGAGGAAAGAGACCATAGGCAAGACTCCCTCTTCAAATTCTCATAGCTTATATTTTCACAGCAGTTTGATCCCATGTTATACAGGTGAGCAAAATCAGAGTTGACTTTGAACATGGCCAAACTCCTAGGAGTTGGGGAAAGAGGCTGCAGAGCCTGTTAGTTCCCTCAAAATCATGGTGCCTGCAAGAGTCAATTTTTTTTTCCAGCAAACAGCAGTTTAAATACTGTGAGAATTTAAATCCATGGCCTTTGGAGAGAACAGAACATTTCACAGAATATTGCCTAAAGATTTTCCTATATTTGGCTCAGGTTAATAATGCACAGCCTTTTCTGTTTTGGCAGGTACTGAGATTGGAGGGTATAAAAAAATTATAAAAATAACAACTAGCCTTACACACAAAAGAAAAAAAAAATCAAAAAAGTGGGGGGTTTTGTACAGTTTTGAAGGATTCCACTTTAACTTTGCTTTGCATGAAGAATTGGGAAACAGAAATGTATATAGGAGTCCCAGTTATCTAACTAACTTGTCCTCTTTTAGCCAGAAGAAGGCATTCTTCCATCTTTCTCATTAAGATTTTCAGGGTACTGTAATGCATTCAAACTGTTAAAATGAAATTTGATTATAGCTTCTTGTTTAAGTGTTCTACCAAATTGTGATTATAATACAAATTCTTCACTGTATTTTTTACATTGAAGAATATTTAACTTTACAGATGGGGAGATATTAAAGTGTGGTATAGAAAATCTCATTGTTTCCAAATTCCTTTACCGCTTTAATTAAGAATCTTCCTTAAGCTGAAATTTAGGAAGGAATGATTTTTAAACTTTGGGAGATGAAAAGTGGACAACAAATTTCTACATCACTGTCATGGTTTAGCATAGTTTGGGTTTTCAGTTAAGAGGGCTCCATCAGCCACGAAAGTGATTCTTTTGCAAAGAGGTGCTTACAACTTTCCCTAGACCTGACAGAACCAATCAACTGGCTAGTTTGAATGTTGGCAACTTTTTTAAGCCACTTAAGAACCTTGACATGTCTCTGTGATCCACATTTAAGAATGAACAAACCCCGCAAAAGCTCTCTCTTGCTTCCGGCTTTCGGACGGGTAACTGGGGCGGGGGGGCCCGCGGCGCGGCCCAGCGGGGCCGGGCCCTGCTCGGCGTGGCCCGGCTGGGTCAGGTCGGTCACGGCGCGGCTTGGCTGAGATCTCAGCCGCTTCTGCTCGCTGGACACCCGGCACAGCCCCCTCAGTGCGGGCCGGGCCGGCCCTCGCCCAGTGCGGCCGACATTCATCTGAGGCTGCTGCCCGGCAAGGATCGTGTGACCAACAGCGATAAGCGAGTTCCAGCTGCAAGGCCCGGGTGAGATTAACGCTTTTAGTGCTGTAAGGTTTCTCCAGAACAGGTGAAGCCTGCAGACATCAATCCTCTCCCGAGTCAGAGGAAGAAGAAAGGTGAAGGCACGCGAGGAAAGCACCATAAAGACACCAAAGTCAGTGAAGAAGGAAGAGCTGAAACCCCGAGAGAGGAGAAGGAGGAGATGCTTCAAACCTAGAAGCTGAAATTCTGTTTTAAGGCTGTGGTGATGGATTATGATACATCAGAGAACCCGTTGTAATTTCATGAAGCATGGGGGGTGGAGCGTTCAAACTGCAAACCATGAGCAAAAGTACCTGTGCTGAAATGAGCAAATTTATAATGAAGAGGAGTTATAGTTGGAGTAGCTGTGATTTGATGAGAAGCTTGAACAGAGAGAGATGAAAGTGATGAAGACCCTCGCTCCCAGGGAAGAAGAAGACCTCTGTTCCTAGAGATAAAGATGCTCCCAGAGATAGGTGAAGAGAGCTTTTGCTTCTGAACAGCTCATCCTTAAAAAATGGTACCCTATTAGCTATGACTGAACCCTTGAAAGCAGTTGTGGGGAAAGCTGTAAGCCGAGGGAAGGGACTTTCACATGCAAGCAGAAAACCATTCTGGGCTGCTGATGAGTGGAAAGACATCGCTGCCCGAGTAAGAAGGCTATGTGTGAAAGTCTGCCATGTAGATGCCCATGTCCCCAAGAGCTGGGCTAATGAGGAACACTGAAACAACAAACAGGTAGATCAGGCTGCAAAGATAGAAGTGTCACAGATAGACTTAGATTGGAAACACAAGGGAGAGTTGTTCCTAGCTCGATGGGCCCATGATGCCTCAGGTCATCAAGGCAGAGATGCCACCTATAGGTGGGCATGAGATCTAACTATGGACAGTATCTCCCAAGTTACCCATGATTGTGAGACATGCGCTGCGATTAAGCAGGCCAAGTGGGTGAAGACCCCTGTGGTATGGTGGGTGGTAGTCCAAATACAAGTATGGGGAGGTAATCATCACACTGCCTCAAAAATGCCAAGGCAAGCGCTCTGTGCTCACAGTGGTAGAAGCCACCATGGGATGGCTGGAGACCTACTCTGTGCCTCATGCTACTGCCCAGAACACCATCCTGGGCCTTGAAAAGCAAGTCCTTTGGAGACATGGTACCCCTGAGAGAATAGAGTCTGACAATGGGACTCATTTCAAGAATAGCCTTATCAACACCTGGGCTAGGGAGCATGGCATTGAGTGGGTGTACCATATCCCTTACCATGCACCAGC
>VXAD01008102.1:132150-187912 GCA_013399195.1 Dicrurus megarhynchus
GGTGGAATGTCTTGGGGTGACTTTATGATGTGTATCCCCTATTGCTGCTCTATGCCCAGAAATTAACTTTGTGCCTTTCTGTGCCTTTAAACTGAGCCTGAGAGGGGGGAGAGAAAAAAACTGAGCGAACTGTTCAAAACAGTTGCTCAAGGACGCAGACACACACTCCTCTGCGTCCTACTGCAGCAGCAAGAGTGGAGGAAGCACCCTTCTTTCTTTTCAGCCAGCTTTCGGCTCCTTTTCTCCAAAAGGGAGACGGAGAGTTGAACTTTGTTTTCCTGGGATTTTGGTTTTTCCCTTCTTCTCTTCTGGACTGTTTCGACATCAGAACACACCAGGAGAATTTTCCACATACGCCCCAGAGGTGGGCCCCCACCAACCCAGTTCCGAGGAGGAGGAGAGAGACCACACCTACAGAAGGACTCTGAAATCTTCCCAGGTTTCTCTCCACAGCGAGAGGTTTTATTATTTGGCATTATTATCCTTTTCCTGTCTGTTTGTTAAATAAAGAGTTTTTATATTTTTCACTTTCCTCTGAGGAAAATTTCTTTTTTCCTGAACCTACTGGGGGAGGGGTGGTTGTAACCTGCCTTCCATCAGAGGATATTTCCTCCAAATTTGTCCAAACCGGCACAATCACATAGAGAAATGTTCCCTCAAAAGGCTACTGGTTCATGTGGAGCATGACTACCTAAGATGTGAGACTCCTTTTCAGCTCAGAGAGGTTTTTTCTTTCTGCTAGGCTGATTTGGACACTATGAAGTTTTGTGCCTTCCTTAGTACAGAATTCTTCTATGTCACCTGGACTGTAAAATCTATGGATCATACCACACAGCTTTCTATCCTAAGGATATTGAGTTTGAACACTACCATCATGCATTTCAAATCTTCATATTATAAAGTTCATTTGCAAAATATATTTGGTCTATTTGGACAAGAAGTTATCCTCTAGTGTTTCTTCCCCTCCACAGTAATCTGCAGAGAGGTTTTTTGAATTCTTTTAAAAACAGAAGACGATAAATATAACCAAAGTATTTCAAAGTAATACATTTTTTAAAACTAATGTCTGTCACACTGTTTCTAAGCGTTGGTTCAATTGCTGTGAAACTTTGACTTCTGGTTGTGGTTAATGGTATGGAAAATGTATGTGATGAGGTCTAAAGTCAGATCACTACCAGGTGCTACAAATTACAGAAAGATGAGTTACTTGCTTTGAACCATTTATTGCTAAATAATACCCAGCCTGCTTGAAATCTATTCCTAAAAGCCTCATTTTTTACTTGTGACACTTAACAGCATAAGGAATAAAGCCATTTAACTCGGCATATTTGAATTAACACTAATCAAAATAATGAAAAGAAACACTTTTTTTTCCATGTTAGAAAACCCTGATATAGTAAACATAGGTCATAATATAATTAAGGTGGTTTGGAGAGCTACATTGCTTCCATTTTTTTTTCTCCAGGACTAGCTCCTTTCCATGGGTATGAAAACTGTTTTGATAGAAAATCAGCTCCACATTACATTTCCACAGGGTAAATCCAGAATCATACTGTTCTATTCATGAAGAAAAGACAACAAAACCACCTCTGATATTCTACTCCTGTAATCACATGTATAAAAGCAGATTAGGAACATTTTGCTTTTGCAAATTAAATGCAAATGTGCTAGCTGCAGAAGGAACAATGCACCAGAGAATCAGACCTATTGTCCACAGAAGAGATCTTCAATTAATGCTCAGAGTTCCATCAAGGAAGAAAGAATTGGTTTACAAACTGCTAGGGACTTTTTCCTCCATTTAAAACAACCTAAAACACATAATTTGTGATAAAACTTCTTACATATAGAATTAATTTTCATTCTTTGGCAGGTTGCTGACCATTTAGGACATCATTAGAAGCAGTCATAGTAATTTGGCTATTCCAGTTGAATCTCTCCCTGCTAAGTTAAATCCTCCCAATTACCATAATCAATTTAGAGCAACTCTCTTGAATTTTAAAATGGTATAGCCTTATGCTTATTTTTATGTTGAATGTTATAGCTAGAAGCTTGAAGACTACATAAGAATTTCTGGTAGTACATTTGTGAGCTTCTCATGTTCTGAGTTTCTGGGAACACAAGATGCTTTTCCAGAGCTCCTCTGACACCTTTTTCAGTACGAAACATAGGTATCCCAATTTCGGCTAAACTGCCTCTGATAAATTTCCTTATCCTAGCTGTTTTCCTAGTTTTCACTAATCTACTAGTTTCACAGTGAAAGACTCACCGTGTTTGCAAGCTTGGGATTGATGATGTGGGTGAGATCAAGATTGTGTTAATCACCATCAAGGAAAATGACACTTAGGAACTTCCTGCATTGTCTTCTGCCCCTGGCTCAGGACGTCTTTTCCTCCCCTCTGGAGCTCTCAGTCCTTGTCCCAGCAATGCCCTAACAGGACAATCCTGGACCAATCATGGACCAATACTTCGCCCATCTCTAAGCATGGAGTTTATGTTATGATGTAAATAAGTGCAAAATCAAGTGCAATATCAAGTATCTCATCATGGGTTCTTTGCTTGGGCTGTGCCTAATGTATGTTAGGCAGAATTCCTCATACAGGTGTTTCAAGGGATGTAAGGCTGACAGCAAGGAATATCAAAAGAGTTGGTTGGTTCTATTTTATATTATAACTTCTTAGACACGTGGTGCTGTTCATGGGTTAGCCGTGTTGCATCCTAAATTATTTCAGAATTGTAATCATAGAATATCCTGAGCTGGAAGGGACCCACAAGGATCATCAACTCTACCTCCTGGATCTGCACATGACAACCCCAAAAATCACGCCATAAATAAGTCAGATTATTGACAATCAATATTACTGGATTCAAAGAAGCTGGTTTTCTTGACTTTTTTTTTTTTTTCAGAACAAGTAATTAATTTTAAATACATACTTTATTATTACTGTCTCAGTCACACATGCACACACATATACATGAAGACAGTATCAATTAATCCTACCAGCCATGTCACAGTATAGATAGTATCCTATTATTGATTGTTACTCCAGACCTTTCTGATCAAAATTATGTCAGGAGGAAGACTCACCTTTTGGGTTAAATTTCTTATGATCACATGTAGAAGGCACAATCCTGCAGCATGACTCAGATGTGAATGTGCTACAAAGACACAGAAGAAACCAATTTTATCTTTAAGATTTGAATTTTCTTAAAGAAATTACCATTATGACATATTTTTTCCCTCTATTCTGTCTCTCACTGCTTGCTTAAGTACTTCAAACCTGATTCTGTCCCAGTTCTGGACAACACACCATAGGGATCCCTGAACCTGAGCAGAAACCTCATTTGGGCCAGAGCAGAGAAAGTATGCAGCCCAAATTTGAGATTCTGGGTTCTGTTGGAAATCCTGGCTTGAGTAAATATCATATGAACCTTTCCCTTAAAGATAATGACTTTCAAACTGAGATGACATTCTTACCTAGGCACTCCTCTGATGGGAAGTCTGCTTTAATTAACTGCAATGAGATAATTCCTAATCAGTTTAAGAGAAAAGAAACAAAAAAACAAGATAAATCTTGCTGAAAATGTTATGATATCAGCACGAGTCCTTTCTTTACTGCATTTTTTCACTTTAATCTCATCTTAATAAAAACTGATACAACTTTCTTACTTATAAAACTATATGGAAATGCAACCAGGAAAGATAGTAAAATTCCCAAACTGCAACCATTAAAGCTGATTAGTCATTTCATGCCAACACTTATTAATTTCAAAGAAAAATATTTCCAAATTGATTAGACTGTTTTGAAATTGTTAGTCAGCATGCCTAGAGCCCTGTGGTGTTGTTATGACAGCCACTTTAAAGCTAAGGAAAGATTTACTTGCTATATGCTTGAAAAGGTCACAGAGAAAAGTACTTACACAAGGACAATGCACACAGTTTTATATAAACACAACAAGGTAGTAAGTTCAAATATTTGCCCAAATAGAAAGAACACTTGCCTGTCATCTTTAAAATGACCTTCTGATTAAAAGAGCATACGGAAGTATTTCTGATTAATTTGAAAAGGCAGTAATTCAGTTTTTCACATAGACCAGTGAGATGGGCATGTTTCACTCGGATTGGTTTGTTAAATATTTTATAGATCGGTTTTTTGCCTCTATTGAATTGGAGTGTAATCATCACATAATACTTTCTTTACTGTCAAGGAACATGTCAAGAAGCTTTTCATATTTGGTTATTTATTTCTAGAGTAGATAATTTATTCATCTGCATCACTTCGTTACTGTAGCTGTCTTCAAGAGCCATTTTGGTTGATACAATCTGACAGAACTATTATGATGAATCAACAATCCTGGCAAATTGAATAGAATGATCCTTAATGTTGGCTAGTAGAATGTACCACTTGTTTCTTGTGTTTCATAGAACAAAGCAAAACAAAAAAACCCCAACCTCATACACACAAAAACCTCCCAACTTTTCAGTGGTTTAATTGATGATAGTAATATGCAAAAGTTGTTTTTTACAAAAGGCATTTCATCATATTATGATTGTGGGTTCTGACTGGAATGTAGTTAACTGTTTTCATAACTTTGGGTTTGCGAGTAAACCAGTGTTGATAACACACCAGTGTTTTGGCTATGGCTGAACACTGTTTGATGAAAAGTCTTTTTCTCACTCTACCCAACCTGATAATTCAGCAATTAGGCTACGTGTGGGAAAGATTATGGGAGGGGATAGAGCTGAGACAATTAACCTGAACTGACCAAAGGCATGTTCCATACTGTATGATGCCCTGCAGTCATAATAACCATCTTCCAGGACAGTTGTTGCTCAGAGTTTGGCTGGGCATTGATCTGCCGTGAGAGGTGGTAAGTAATTGTTGTATGTTTGTTTGGTTTTTTCCGCCTCAGTCCTTCATTTATTGAACCTTTCTTATCTTGGATCATGAGTGTTCTTGCTTTTGCCCTTGCTATTTTCTTCCCCAGTCCTGATGAAGATGAGTGTGGAAGTGAAGGGGCAGCCATGCTAAGAATGTCAGTCTGAAGGATCTCTGAAGAAAAGAATGCATAGTTTCTGGCAGCTTTGCATACACCAAGCATAATTTTTTGGTGCCTGTCCTTGTGTGATTGCAACATTTGTGCAAAACTAATTAAGAGGGATGATATAGAACCCTCATTCATATACTGCTTGTATTTTTTCTAATTGTACCAACACACTAATTCACAAGTAAAGAGATATCCCTATATAAAGTTTCACTCAACATTTTCAATGTCTATAGCTCACCAATTACTTTGAAGAATTTGCTTGTTTTTAAGTGATTTTTATCAATATGAAAGCCTACTTTGCACTTAAGAACAGTTACCTATGAAAACCACATATTTTTGTTCGGAAGCTGTGGGTGCAGAGGTATCAAACATATTCTTTAATAGGATATGAACATATTTCTCTACTAAAAGAAATCAAAATTACTACTCTGGATACACTTCTGATAATTTTTTGCTTCAGTCATATAGGTTATATACATATGATTATACAAAACTCATATTTTATTCTGTGTAAAACATTTTTAAAATTTTGATATTTGAATATGTTCACATAACCTTTTAAAGATTGACTTACTCTTCCTGTGGTGTAGATTTGAGGCTGCTCTCTGCCTATGCTCCAACTGAGTTAGAGAAGAGCCGTCTCCAAAATGGAAGACAGCATGAATTGTCATATTGGGGTATTTAACCCATACCATCCAGCTCTGTGAAATAATGCAAAAGGATGAGTGAAAACTCAGATATAGTTGCCTGACTTTGACTCAGAGTGGCTATTTCAGCTTACTGTTACTACATGAAAGCAACACACCAGGGCAATGATTCTCTGGCAGAGACTGATGTCCAATTGCTAATCAGAAACTATAGTGACAACATTTGCAAAATGCCTGTGTGGACATGTCATGGTAGATGATAACCTTCGAGAGCCTACTGTAAGCTTGTAACTGTATTTCTTTTACATGCCAAGAGAAAGGTGAAATCTTGTTTCCAGCAACATACATTTTGCATTTTTATTTTGTCCTGGAATTCATGATTTTTCCCATATTTTTAGAATTCAGTCCTCATACACATGCTTTAAGGTGTGCATTACCTTTTCCTGTGACCAATAAAAAACAAGAAAAAGAAGAAAAGAAAATAAATTCTACAAGGGCTACAGTTCAACAGAGCCCTACATAAAGTTTTGTAGTTGAAGCAGCACAGGCCAGGACTGCATCTGAATGAGATACTTCTCCAGCTGAGCTCAGGTCCTCTCTTTTATTCAGACAAGGGTTACAGAGCATGTGAGTGGTCTCCTTTCCCTGAACACAGCACTGAGGAAAGGGGCCATAGGGGAGGTCCATTTCCTGGTTTTCTGTAGGGGACTCGCTATAAGTCCTATTGTGGCTTAACTAAGCACCCAACTCTTTGTTTAATAACTACTTCTTCTGTTAGGAAAGTTTGAACCTTTATCTGTTTTGGGGAAGGCAAACACAATCTTCTTCAGAGAAAGAAAGATTTTTATCTCAGTGACCCAGATTATATTGATAATAACTGATACCCGCATACATCCCCAACCCCCAAATACTCTGATCTGAGGGAAAGATGATATTTGAAATAAGGGATTTTTTTGATGACTATTGGGTGTTTCTGCTACATGCAGATGGTGTTCATGGTATTGCAAAGCAATTGTTAATTTGTGTACAATTTTAAAGAAGAGATTTCTCTCAAAATACTTGTAAGGGATCCTTATAAGAGTTATTTGGTTTTCCCTGTCTCTTTATATACAATCCATCCATCTTTTGTGAAGGTCTCATTTGATTTTTGAGAAGCTAACAAATTAATTCCATTTTCACCCTCTGTTGAGAACAGACATATATATATGTTTCATTAAGCTTGAAAACAAAAGTGACTCATCCATTTTCATCTTTTGAACAGGGTCTTGGCAGTTGGAAGTATATCACCTGTTTATCTGCTACCTTCCTGCGTAGGGAAGGCACACCAGTACTCGTAGCAATTAGCAAGTCAGGCATTGTTAGTATGGGCTGTAAAACCTTTGCTTTCGTAGCAGTAGATAAAATATGATCAGCCAGATGCCTCAAGCAAAAGAATAGTTTTGGTGTGTTCAATAAAATAAATAATGAAATTATGCAAACACCATTTTGATCATTAACAAGTGCAAATGTGACCAGATGTGTTTGGAACAGATTGTGAGTGCCAAAAATGGCAGCAGCAAAAAAGAAAAAGAAGGTATAATTTGAATGATCTACTCACTAACAAGGTTTTCCCTATCCAGCACTATAATTCATGAAAATTCAGAGTGCCAGGGGTACTCAAAGTACCTGACAGACTACGGGGGCAGGCGGCCAGGAGCCCAGGAACCTAGAGCCAAGATCTTCTCTGCTACCTCTAGAGAACCCAGAGAGCAGAAGAGAGACCAGGAAATCCTATGACCTGTCCAGGATTGCATACATCACACCGACTTCTCCTACTTTTCTCCCACAAAACAGGGAATTGTATAATTTGTAAAACTGCATAAGTCTGTGACTAAAATGTTTTGGTATACAAATGCTTTTAGTCTTTAAACTGTCATTAGGTCTTAATCTGTTACTATGTGGCTAGATATTGCTCTCCCAAAGCAATATGTTTTCCAATAAAACATCTGCTTTTCAGTTAGATGTGAAAGTTGGCATAATTAAACCACTTGCTTAATAATTTAATGAGATCACTTCATATGTTGTTTAAAAAAAGCCTGGCAAACTGTCCCATTAAATACTTCAGTAATGAAAATCTGTAAGTTTCTAGTTTGAAATAAGTATTTACATTCACACTCACACAAAAATCGAAGATTGTATTACAATGATTCCAGATTGCAGGGAATAAATAATTCCTTGAGTTAATGAAGCATCTTTTAAATTCAGTTGAATACATATTTAAATTTTCATTTATTAATATATTTACCATAGGGACACTGTAAGACATTTTCATTATTTCATTGTCTACTTTTGTGCATATGTACAAGAGACCTATCATTGGTGACCCATCAGGGTGGCTGTGGATAGCATCTAGTTATCTGAAATATGCTGGAGCTCAGATATGGAGAAGATTCAAAGCAGTGTAGCTCTTGAAGCCAACTGGCTGATGGGATTGTTTATTCACATAGTATTCACTTTCTCTTATCCAATGGGTGCATCTTCACTGATAGCTACAGAATCTGTTTCAGATAAGTATGCATTTCACCCAAACATATCATTACCATGGTTGAAAGTGATAGTTAATAAACTGCATTGTCACCAAGGGCATTTTCCAAATAGATGACCCATGCTGGACAATGATTATTATGATTATGATGATGATTATTATTATTGATGATAATAATAATAATAATAGTAATAACAACACAAATGAAAACAAAACCAGGACATTGCACATCTATTGTACATCGGGATTTTGCATTTTCAAAGGGTGTATATGAATCCTATTTTCTCTCTTCCACCTTTGTATATAGAAAGAATCAACATATAAAATATTTTTTTCTCTTTGAGTTTTTTATTTTTCACTGATTTCAAGGCCGTTGCAGTTAGTCCTTTGGTTTTATATAACCAATTAAATATAACTAATTAAAAAAATTTTGTTCTCTCTTCAGTGTGTTAGGTCAACAGACATCTCAAACTATTTTTAAAATGAGAATTAAGGAAAAGATCTCATTTTTTATACGCACACTTGAAAAAAATGAACTACACTGTAGTATCAGTTAAGGTTAGATGCTTATTTGTCATGTTAGTTCCTCATTATTTAATTACATACAGATGAACAAATCCTTAAAGGTTTGAAATCCTTATTTAAGTCCACTAAATGAAATTTTTTCCATGAACAAAAGTCTCATGAAACCTTAAATATGGCATCATAGAAGGCCAGGCGAAAAAAGAATGGGTTCATAAATATTTAAGAACAGCATATGTCAAGAAATGTGTTCTGAAGGAGAATGTGTACCATTTCTATTCTGCAATAATCAAATACAGTTATAATATCTTCTTCTTCGTTTTGAGTTGAGGAGATATCTAGTCAGGTAAAAATGATCTTAAGAATCAAAGATGTGCAATGGAAAATATTTAAATTTTGTTTGGACTAATAAAGTGCTTATAGTGAAATACTATAATACTTCTTGAGCTTAAGATGATTTTTAATAAGATCTATATATGTGTTTGGAATGTGTTTCATTTATAAAGCTCAAGTGAAAGTAACCCCTAAAGCTGATATAAAAGGTGAAGGAGAAAGCAAAGCACAATAATGTAATTAATATGATACATATTTATCTATCAGTAAATGAGGAAGAAGAAGAAACACCTGAGTTTAAGAGTGTTCCTTTCAAAGCAAGTATGATTCAACATATGATTTAGTTATGGACTAGATTCTATGATGGCACATTCATCACACAACTTAACTGATTATTCACACACAATTAGATTTAGTTAGGATAGGGACTCTTACGGACAGTTTAATCATTTGCTTCATGAATTGAAAAGGGGTGTGCATTTGATTTACTGTCATCTGGGTGGGTGATAAAGATCAGCTAGTTGATAAATGTGGCAAATGAATTTGCTGATCGAAGCTATCCTTCCATTTGTTTTGCACAATAATTAAAGATTAATTAAATCAGACATGCCTCTAATGAAAGACTCTTACCTGCAGTTCTCTTCATCCAACTGGAAAATACAAACCAGACCAAGATGAAAATTCTTCAAAGAATGAGGGCTTGGATAAACAGAAAAGAGGATATTTGTATTGTTCTGTAACTACTGATGCAAGCACTGTTTAACATTTACACTCTGCCTATTTAGAACAATAATTACTTTTGGACCTGACACTAGTAACATCAAAAACGTGAACATGCAACAGTATAAAATTTGTAAATCTGCTTTTTTTTTTTTTTTAAAGTGTAAATGAATTCTCTTTTTGACAGAGATAAGCATGGCCTTTAAACTCAAAAACTTCAAGCCCTACTGACAGTGCAGAACAAGAGCTGTTTCAAGTGCTTCACAGCAGTCAAGAAGGCATGTTTATTTGTCATGAACAATGCCTTGAATTATTCTTAAAAAAAATTATACTCTCGTAATAACTAACTAAGTTTGCTCAAATATATGACTCTTTATGTAAGAGCTTCCGACTAATGTGAGAACTTTGTGCGTGCCTGTGTGTGTATGTTGAGCACTGATGGTTGTAGCATCTCTGATATGTCTATGTGGAGTTTTTGTATTGCTCTGCCAGAAGGCATCTGCTGTGCTCCAGGGTAGCTTCACTATCACAGTACATGGTGTCAGAATAAAATTTCCTGACTCATGATTTAAACTCTCATGTCGTAAAGCGCAAAATTAACAAAAACAAAAGTAAAGAAAGCAAAAATACTGAACGGTTTCACATCGCTTTGATGGAAATGGATCGACACACCATGAATATTACTAGTTTAAAAACACTTATTTCAGGGACTTCTCCGGAAGATGCAGGAAAAAATCAACCTGAAATTCAGTAATATTGAATGTAAAATAAACATGTGAGATAAAAAATGGAAAGTTGAGTGGTATCTACAATGTATTTTAGATACTTATTTTAGTTGGGGTGTATTGCCTCTCTAGGTGATAGTCAGTGTGAGGAAAAATATAGTTAATTTAAAACCTAACTTTTAGATGGTTAAAATTATGTCATATGACTTCAGTCATAGCGGGTTTACTGAAAACAGAAAGCGATGAAAAATTAATAATTTAAAATAAGAGATCTTTTGTAAACTTTTTCCTCCGAGATTTGTTTAGAAGCTTTGAAAATATCCTTGAATTTTTAATCAAAGTTGGAATGCAAGAAAAAGATACAACTCCTTATAAATTCTGTCAGTTTTACTGACACCTCAAAAGATTAGGGCTGTTTACCTGCCTCCAACAACTGTCATATCTGTGTGTCATGCCAAAATGATAAACCAAAGTCATCAGAAATCTCTCAAAGTGCTTCATATTTTTGCAATGTGAAATGTTTACATTTTACAAATATGAAGGTCATTGGGCTGTACTTCACCCCATTTTTTTTTTTTTTTGTGATTTGGCAGATCAGTTCTAGTTATATTTAAAAGCCTCATGCTTCTCCTAACGCTGTGTACATGTTACTTTCCATGTCAGTAAAACTTACTGCCCAGGTCTTACATTCTTGTTATGTTTTAGTCTGATGTGGACTTCCTAAAACTTACACTAGATGACTATGAGAAAAAAAGATATTTCAGTCACCGGGCCTTGAACACTTCCATATAGAGCAGGTAGTGATAGGACAAAGGGGAATGCCTTCAGATTGAAAGAGGGTAGGCTTGGTTTACATACAAGGTAAAAATTCTGTGCTGTGAGGATGGTGAGGCGTCAAACAGGTTGCCCAGAGAAGTTGTGGATGTCCCATCCCTGGAAGTGTTCAAAGCCATGCTGGATGGATCTTTGAGCAATCCGTTGTGGAAAGTGTGCCTGCTCATGGCAGGAGTTAAATGGTCATTCAGGTCCCTTCCAACCCAACCCATTCTCTGATTCTGTGCAGAGAGTTTTATTCAGCTATACAGTGTAGATAATTGTTTGAAAAATTATGAAAATTAGCTGATAGAAAAATCTCATAAAATGTTAATTCCACTTTTCTTCTTCAAGCAAACTCAAATCTCCATTATCTTTTTCAAATGCATGTGAAAGGCAGATTCAGAGTTAGAGAAATTTGAGGAGAATATTCTTCAAAAATTAAAAGGGCATTATGATATTGTACAAAATGTAGAATATTGTTAAAACAACGTTAAGGATGTTTTTGATCAAGTCTTTATGCCCCTGAAAGCAATCAGACATGGTGCAAACTTGCTGTGGAAAAGTAGTACTTGTGAAGGTGTGACGATGTAGCTAGTGTGTTTTTAAAAGGACAGAGAAAAGCACTTTCATCTTGACACTCTAGGCTACCTTGAGAACAGGTTACAAGGGAAGCACTATCAATGGTATGAATCGATAGAAAGAAAAATCGATAGAGAACAGGAGATGTTGACCTTGCATTATAAACCTCTATTTCTTGTTTCCTGAGTACATATTAATTGATCCTCCAGTAGAACCTATTTATAAGCACCAATTTTCACCATGTGTAGCAAAAAACATCAGCCTTGTTTTCAAAGGTTTGAAAACCCCTGAATGGTAGTTCACAGCATAAGGAACTGCAGTGCATACTGGCTCATGGCAGAAACATGCAACTCACTTTTGAAAATATCAGCATTTCACTATCATACCTTGCATTTATTCTGAATTAAAAGTCTCATTTTATGAAATAAGGCCCACAGGTGATCCAGAAGAATAAGTAACTAGATATCTTTTGCCATAAAACCACATCATTTATTGTCCATACTGTTGTCCTACAGGATAACTTTTTTGATCCTTTGCATTGCTATTTACACTGAATGATCTTTCATAAAACTAGAAATACAATCCAATTTTATCTTCAGAATTTTAAAGCATAAATAAGAAGTATTAAACAAGACTCTTCCTAGAGTTCATTGTGAATCAGTTGATAGTTTCCAATGTCATGAGACCTGGAATTTGCACTGACATGTGATACCAGGATGTTTGATCATCTACTGAGGTATTCTCTCACAGTTTTTGAGGTTTTTTATCCATCACGAAGAAGCAGGATTCTATGGGGTACTAACATAAGGTCAGATCACAAATCTTAAATCCTGCATTTTTCAAAAAAGGTTTAGTAATCTGAGATATAAAATTGGCTTGATTGTGTCCTAAACTGTTTTTTTAATATACTGGTTTTCTCTAATGCTTGGTTTCACTGGCTTCATGCTTCAGAATGGTAATTTTTTAGCACATCTTGAAATTTACCTTTTTAAAATGAGAATATACTCTGTAAACCCCAAAACCTGGGCACCACAGAGAAAATTACTTTAGATGTCTTCCCCAGCTTCAGGTCTCATTACATATGAATATTCAGAATTACTTTTATAGTAATATATATTTTTCTGCCTTTATGACATGATTCACTTTCCTTAATCATTCAGCAGCTCTCAAGTAGTATGAAACATGAATGGTAACTATGTAGCGTGTTTTCTCCAATAAATGTTTTATGCCATGTGCAATACAGATGTTTTTGTCTAATCTTCTAGCAAAATTTTGCCGGTTACTGCTTAATGATGTTCTCATACAATTTTCTACTGTATTTAAGTAAGATCATTCCTGGGAGCTCAGAGACTTTTCAACCAATAACTTACATGGCAAATTTCTATCATGACATGATTCTGCCCCTTTACTCTACTCTTGTGAGACCCCACCTGTCCAGCTGTGGGGGTCGTCAGCACAAAAAAGACCTGGACATATTGGAGTGAGTCCAGAAGAGACCACAAAGATGATCAGAGGGATAAAGCTGCTCTCCTATGAAGACAGGCTGAGAGAGCTGAGGTTGTTCAGTCTGGAGAAAAGAAAGCTCTGGGGAGGCCTCATTGCAGTCTTCAATTACTTAAAGGGAAGAGGGGGGCATGGGGTCAAAAGACAATCCTTCTCTATCATAAGAATATGTAAAAAAGAGTCACAGAAAATAATTTCTAAAGGACTAACAATAAAGTACAACCTCTTGACACTAGAATTTTTTCTACATATACAAGTCTTTAGCAAAACTGTACAACAGAAAGTGAGAAACAGCTCAGCAAACACAGACCTGAGTAGCATAAGAAAGTGTTCGATATAAAAGTGCACCATATTTCAGCTAATATGAACTAACCTGGTACCAATGATTTTGATGGGCCACTATTTATTAATTCTTAGAAAGCCATCCAGAAAGAAAATTTCTATAAAAGTGACAGGTTTTCTTTTTAATTAGAGGAAGATTGTTATTTATTGCCAGACAAAAAGAATGTTCAGACTCGAAAAAAGCAAATTTGTTTCTCCTCTTAGTTCTTTGAAACAAACAAAAACCCCAACTTCTCCTAGCGTAGAACACTATAAAAGTATATTCATATGTGAAAACAGCATAACAAGTGTTAAGAATGAATTTTATGTGAAAAAGCCTCTCTTCTTGATTATACAATGGCTTTATATTAGTAACGCATCAGAAGCAGTTGCAAATTTTCAGGGTTTTGCCTTTTTGGTTTCCACAGTTGCTTGTTCCCCAGGAAAGATTACAATCCCTTTTCAATTCCTTTGCTGGGTCACCTTACTATAACCTACATTTCCTGAAATGATCCACTGAAATAAATAAAAAGATATAGTGTGTTTTACTCTTAAAATGGCTTTTCACACTTGTCTGGTTTAGAGCAAAGCCACACAGCTGAATCAGCACACCTGAGGGTGTCATAAAATCTTGCAAAGGATGGGGAGCAAAATATCTTAAATTAGATCCTCCTCCAGTGGAACAGTAATGGAGAATGGAAGCCACAAACAGAAAGAAATTGGACTATGTCACAAATTCCATGTCTTTTACAGCTATAAGAAAGCAATCAAATTGCTCTGCACATATCTTCTCCCCAGCTGAGTCAGCCCACATATCCTGGAGGTAGAAAGCAATATAAGGAAGTGGAATCTTCACTGCTTTTTATATGAATTTTTTTCATAGGTTTGCTGATCTTGAGTATATCCTGGGGTCTCAGTTTTTAGAATGATCATACAACTCCTGTTCAGGCTTTATTCCCAGATTACAGAAACGTATTTCTGATACACTGCAGCAGTAAAGATTTGCTATTTAGAAGAAGTCATTGGCTTTCAAAATCATACCCAATTCACTAAAAGGTCATGTGTAATTGCACATACTGTATAGGTTTGTCAGTTTCTCTGTCGTGTACTAAGGGGAGCAGTCAGACTTTTTTGAAAGACTGAGCCGCTACTACCCTACATTTTTGGAAGGACAAATTTTGTAATCTATGCATTTAATCAGTAATGCAGCTGACAGATATATCTCTATGTATATAATCTGCTTCAGGCTATACTTAAGCATCTTCTTCATCTCCTTTCTACAAGACTGTTATCACAGTCAAAATATATTACCTGTAGAATATAAAAATTTTTGGACTTTGTACTCATTCTTTCAAGATAAAAAGGGAGGACAATCCTTAACAGCCTCAAACAGCTTGCCAAAATATCACCTAAAGCAGTGGGATTCAAATCTAATTATACATTGACAGTCTTTAGAAACAAATGGAAATTGTCCCAAGCATGTTGACAAGTACAAGATAAGAAAGGAGAGCTATCCTCAAATCGTTAGTAGCCAGATTCATGAATTTCTTTCAGAAGATTAGATATCAGCAGGGCAAATGTTCACACCATATTTCTAAGCCACTTAGACAACCTTGAAAATGAATTTTTGAAACTAAAATAAGACACAGTTCAATTAAATGCATGTCATGACTTTTTCAGATGATCATGTGTTAAAGCAAATCTTACAGGCATACAGTTCTGTACTAATCCCCTAAGATTACACTAGAGAATTGCTGGTACCACTGTCAGGGATGATTTTAATATCAATCTGGTACATAAACAGTAAAACTGCAATTGAGGCTTCTCATAGGAGAAAAGTCCTATCATCCAATTATTTATCTAGTTTACCATACCATTTAATGATTCTTAGGAAGTCTTACAGCTTATCTGTTGTAAAGCAAAATCTAAATCTCATAAAAAAATGGATTCCCGCTTTCATTCATCAGTCAACACAGAACCACAGAATGGTTAAGGTTGGAAGGGACCTCTGGAGGTTATCTGGTCCAACTCTCTGCTTAAGCAGGGCTACCTAGAGCCACTTGCCAAGGGTGGAGTCTTCACAATTTCCCTGGGAAATCTGTGCCATTGCTCCGTCACCCTCAGAGTAAAATATTTTTCCCCAGTTTTCAGGTAGACCCTCATGTGTTTCAGTTTATTCTCTGCTTCTTGGCCTGCCACTGGACACCACTGAGAAGAGTCTAGTTCCATCTTCTGTGCTCTCTCCTTTCAAGTATTTATATACATTGATAAGATTCCCCCTGAGCCTTCTTATCTCTAGGTAAACCAGTCCCACCTCTTGTCAGTCTTTCCCCATAGGAGAGGTGCTGCAGTCCCTTCATCAATTTGTGGCTCTTCACTGTACTCTCTCCAGTATGTTCATGTCTTTCTTACCTCTAGGGAGCATGGAACTGGGAAAATACTCCAGATATGGGCTCTCCACAGCTGAGTAGCAGGCAGGGTTCACCTCCCCCAACCTGCTGGCAGCAATTTGCCTAATGCAGCCCAGGATTTCCTCTCCCACAGGGTATTTCACTGGCTTATGTTTAAATTGGTGACCACCGGGATCCCCAGGCTCTTCTCTGCCAAGCTGCTTTCCAATGGGGTGGCTCCCAGCATGTACTGGTATATTGTTGAACTTCATGAGGTTCCTTTCAGACCCTTTTTCAAGGCTGTTGAGGTCCCTCTGGGTGCCAGCACGACTCTCTGGACTCTCTACTCCTCCCAGTTTTGTGTCATCAGCAAATTTGCGTATCTTACACTCTGTCCTGTGATCCAGATCATTAATGAAGATGTTAACCAGGACTAGACTCACTTTTGGAGTGTACTGGTAGACACTGATCTCCAACTAGCTTTGTGCCCCTGGGACTGATCATGCAGCAAGTTTTCAATCCACCTCACTATCTGCTCATCCAGCCCAGACATCAACAGCTTCTTTGCGAGGATCTCATAGATGTCAGTGTTGAAAGCTTACCAAAGTGTAGGTAGTCAAAATTCATAGATTTCCCTTTGCCTACCAAGCCAGCCAGTTTGTCAAAAAAGTTACCAAATTGGTCAAGCATGATTTTCTCCTTTGGGAACTCATGCTGACTACTCCTGATGATTTTCTTGTTTTTCATGTGCCTTTGTTGAGGGATATATTTAGTACAGGTAGCTTGGTGTGCAAGCTGTAGTGAGAGCTGCAGGTTGAGCTCTGGATGGCAGGAAATGCTGGGAGCTGGAGGAAAGAGTGAACTGGTGCCAAGTCTTTGCACAACAAAGAGTACAGGGACCTGTGGCACCGGCCAGGTGACTGGGCACTCAGAGACAAAGCAGAAAATGATGACCCACCAGGAATACCCCAGATTATTGCCCACTTAGACTGTGAGGGTATAAAAGCCCAGTAAAATTTTTCCTTAAAACTTGGAAAAATATTCCAAGATTAGCTCCTATATCACTTTCCCAGGAATTAAGGTGAGGCTGATTGACACTCTGTAAACTCCAACTTTCATAGAAATTTCTCTCTGTTTCCTTTTAAGATTACACCCATGGCTGCTGAATACTTCTGTTTTATGTCTGCATTTATTTTGTCTTTAAAAAAAGTTACAGAACTGAAGTACCATTCTAATAGCACTTCAACTCAAAGAACCACATCATGCTTTACATTGTTTTGCCATTTTCTCCGAAGAACAAATTATGTCAGTTCATTCCTCCCCTATATTCCTTGCTTTCTGTTTCTGAAGATCTGTACCTTCTTCAGACCAAATATTCTTATTCATAAAGTGAGAAATGCTTATTTTTAAATCACCAGAGATTTTTTCCTGCTAAGTGTTGGTCAGAGCCAGGATTGATGCCCTTTCTTAATTACAGAGTGTGTAATCAGCTCAGAATATTCAAGAAGAAATTTCTCTTGTTTCAGATAACCAAGCACTGCAGCTATTCTTCTGTGTCTGTTTATAGGTATATTACAAAGTTTCCCAATATTATCAAGGTTTATGAAGTTATCAATTCAATTAATATGCAGTGAAAAAATTAGCACTTTGATAAATTTTCATCCAGAACTGAAATAGTGAAACCCACAGAATATATTCCATTGACTAGCATGAGAGGGAGATATGACAACTCAACTGTAGAAAAATATGAAAAGATATTCCTTTCACAGAGGTCTTGTTCTGGTCTCTCATAAATAGATTCTGGATGAAGTACATACACACTTTTTACATTTTCAAAGATACTGTAATAGCTTTGACAGCCTTCAAGTTCACTGCTGAATCTTTCTAGATCTAAGCAAGAAAATGGACACCTTCTTTCAATTAATAAATCTTCTATCATTTTGGAAAGAGTATGTTCTGTACTCAAAATAAAGGCCCTGGATCCCCATATACTTGTATTATAGTCAGTCTGGTTTAACTACTCTGGTTCTATTTAGTATATTTGGAGATCAGTTTGTAGAGAAGCTGAGAAAACTTCTAAAGCTTAAAAAGTGAGTCAGCATTCAGATCATGCGTCTCTGATTGTTTGTATTGTAGGTTGAGAAGAGTAATTAGGATTGAGCTGTATGTAAGTAATGTGTGCTGATTATTGTTAGCTGGCCAGTGAAATGTGAAGGACAACCTAGAAGTTGGCAACTACTATTAAAACTGATTAGTTAGATTCCTGCAAAGAATAAAAACAGAGTAGTTTTCTGTCTTGAAGCAGATTTGTTCTGAAACTCATGTATACGCATAAGAGTTTGTGTGCATAAATAAATGGAAAGCGTGGTGACCGTAATTATGATTCAGTTGTTCCTTGATTGACTATATACATCCTTCACACATACACACACACACACTGTGTATTCTTCCTGCTTTTCTCCTAAACTATTGACAACTATTCTGAATATGCCTTTATTAAAACAATCACTTTGAGGAAATTTTAAATAGTCACACTTATGTTTCTTGTCAGACAATATATGGTATGAGAGAATTGACTGGGGTTAGAACCCTTTTATTAAAAAATAATAATTTTCATAGATTATAAATTGTTTGAGGGACTTGAAAAAAAACACAGAAAGATTCGTTTTTCACAGAAAAGCTGCAGTCTGAAAGAAAGAAAATCCCAGTTTTTCTTCTGGTGTTTGTAACCTGATAAAATATGAGAGTATGGTTTCAGTTAGGAATATTTGTAGTTGCTTTCTTTCATGAAGGTACTGAAGTAAGTACAGGAAAAAAATGGGTGGCAGGTAAAGAATGTGCAGATATTCCTGCAAAGGAATTTATAGACAAATCTGGAAAATTATGGTAAAACTGGCTTGAGAGTTGCTCTTTTAGAAATGCTTGTTCTCTACTTTTAAAAGTAGTCCATTTGATTTACATTTTAAGAAAGAAATCTTATTTTCTACATACTACTCTCCCAAATTCGGTTTTTAATAATAAAATCTCTCTCATTTCAGAGAAAAAATGGAGAAATACTCTGAGATGTAAGTGCTTATTATTACCAGAATAAGACCTACCCCACAATTAAAGTACAATTTGTAAATGAAAGCAAAATAGAAAAGAAGAGGCAGCTGGTAATTTTAATCTACTGGGGGGTAATGATTTTGTCCGATGATGACTCAACAAGAGTTGTGTAAACTAAAAACCAGAGAGAGTGAATGTTGAAAGCTATGTTCAGATTGTAAGCAATATGACAAGATCATAAATCATGCAAACAGTCAACTAGACAGCAAAAAGAAAAGAAGTCTTAGCATTACTATATTTCTTCTGGTAAAGAACTACTTTTGATGAAAAAGATAAGTCACATTCTCTCACTTTTATCTCTAGAGAATATGAGAAGGGTCTAGCTTAGTAGAGAGAAAATTCCAGAATGCCTAAGGACTGATTATTTATACTCTACCTTGGAATCAGACTATTAGTTTGTACCAACGTCCCTAGTGCAGATGTCCAAGCACTGATAATAGGAAACATAAATAGTATACTTGATAAAGATTTATCTTCTCAAATTAATTGAGATTAATAAGTCATAGAATTTCAAACTAGTTTATAAGTGTTTAACTTATTAAAATTAGGTATGAATCTTATAATGCACTCAAAACAGATGCCTTTATCTCTCTGCTGTTAAAGAATATGTCAATTGCTACATTTGAGCTACTGGTGACATGTTCATCAAAGTATGTCTGAGTACATCTACATCACTGTTTATCTCAGTGCTTTCTATGGCATCTCCTACAAAACAGAAAGAAAGTTTGAAATAAGCTTGTGATTTGTAATTTCAAAATAATCTCATACTCTGAATATTGCCTGTAATTCCCAGGCAACATGCAGAATTCCTATACTCAATCCTTTTTTTTTTTTTTGTACTTTCACATTCCTCTCACTAAAATATAGACCAGTGAAGAACAAAGTAAGTTCTGGTAAAAGATGTAATCGTAAAATTCATGGCACTCAGTGGGATGAATCATATTTTGAAATTCTCAGAATAAGTCTATTTCTACATTAAAAAATTTATTCTATATATCCTTTTGCTTAATATAAAATTATGCACTGATATGGATTCACTTAAATAAGCAAGGCATTAAGTGCTCACTCTAGTTACAAAATGGATCACCTATAAAATCACCTACTGAAGAGTGTATAAAATGTAAATCATAATAAGGCATGTTTGTTATCAATCTATCAGTTAATTTTCCTGCTTTGCTGAATTCTAGATATGATATCATTGATGAACCTGTTTAAAATACTGATTATGCATCAATAATGAAAGGAAAAATTCATTATAAGTTAATAATCTAACATCAAATATTAAATTTCATTATAATACTGATCAGAACATCCTTTATGTTATTTAAAGAAGTTTGCTCTCTCTCAGAATAAAAAGTTACAAGAGATAACACAGCTGGATATTCTCTTACAGGGACTGTTCTTCTTTTGACTTGGGAACATATTAAAGTTTCTGAGTTATAATAGTAAGTTTTCCATAAATGTTTACTTTCTGTTAACCCTCCATATTTTCATTCAAAATACACTGTATGAAAATTGCAGATCACACTGCCAGATAATTACTTACAGAGACATTGGTGACATTCTGAATCATAGACTTGTGTGGATAAAAAGCATCCAAGACAAAGAGAAAAATAGAAAAAGATTATATGGGTCTAGCATAGTGAATTATATTCCAATATGTCAATTGTAGAAATAGAATTAGAAGAACTTTCTTTTGTTTTAATCCTAGTTTTCATTCTGAAACCACTATAAAATCTTTAAAAATCATAAGATTTTATATATATTTAAAAGGTCAGATTAAATAAAAAGATTGATGTGGTTCCATAGACCCTTTCTGTCAGTAGTAGATGGTTAGAAATACATTAAAATAAAGTGGACATCTCCAAAAGGAGCTGACTTCATTAATGGCCGCTGGTTTTAAGCTACCAGTGACTTAGAGATTTTCAAAGCCAGTCTTTTTCTATTGTATTTTTAATACTTCTGTACTTTCAGAAAGGATTTTTGCCTCATTATTTAAATCCATGTCTGGACATTTATGACTATACTGTACTGGTGTCATGTTTGGGACCCTTACCAATAGGCTAGATTTACTCTGAAAGCTGACCTTTTTTTTTGCCATTTCTTCTTTGCTATCTTAAACCAGTTAATAATCCAAGAAAATATTTTATTGTATCCACTTACAGATTAGTTCCCCATGGTAAGACTTTTAGAAAGGTTTTCTAAATCCAAATGCAGTATATCTGCATGTATAGTTCTTTCAAAGAATTCTGGAGAATTTGTAAGGTATGATATCTCCCCAGAATGCCGTGTTGTCTCTACCCCTAGGCAAAGTACGTATCCATGTCTGCTGTTTGCTTCATGTACCATTTCTTTTGCCAGTTGCTTAGAAGGCAGCCCATTAATTATTATTTTCTCCTTTACACATAAAGGGTCCCAGGCTCTGCACTGACCCAGTGGGTCATGTGCTTTGTTGGAGCTGGTCTGGGCTGGTTTCAGCTCCTGCCTCTGGGTCAGGTGCCTGTTGCCTCCCCTGCCTGAGCCTGAGCTGTGCCAGTGCCTCCATGGCAAGGGTGCCACTGCCCAGCAAACAAGAGCCCCTGGGGAGGCTGTGAGAACCTGTTCATTCTTAGCTGGGAACATCCAGACAGCAGCTGCCTGGGGTAAAGGAATGCATAAAATAAATCCAAGCAAGCTCAGGACAGAAGAGAAAAGTCTTCTCCCCCACCCCACCAAATTTCATCCTAATCCTTCCAAAGACCTCAGGATGGTGGTGTCATGTCTTGCATAATTCTCTTGTCATCCTTCCAGGAGCTGATCCTATCAATTTAAGGATGCCCTGGGATATTTGAGGCATGTGCACAGTCCCATGGAAAAGAGGTAGATGCCAGGAAGGGCCAAGGGATTGCATAACAAATCTGTTTAAATCTGTCATTAATAAGGCTTTTATCTGTATTAATTACATAGTTTTTATCACTGGAGTGTTAAAACATTAACAATACTGCCAAATGGGTCCTAAATTTGTGCTGGGTTTCGTTTTGCTTATAACAAGATTTTGAAGGTGGCAAGCACAGAGATCAGACCTATGACCTTTTTAAAAGCTCACATTGCATATCAAACATTTAATTTCTCTGATACCTACCTTGTTTAAAGACATAGCTCTGCTTCACAGTAAGCAGCTAAGCAATTTAATATTTGAGTTTGCCTGAAATGTGACAAATAATAGTGTTAGAACAGATCTTGATCATTCATATACTTTTCTTCTAGGCTAAATAGTTGAAAATAAGATTGTGGAGTCAGTGTTCAGAAGACTTTAATCTTTTACAGTAGTCCTACAGGAAGAGGTAGGGTTTCAAATCTACAAACAGAGATAAACCAGAAAATGAAAAAACACTGCAATGGCAACTGAAAGGTTGCCATTACACCTTGGTCAGATTTATTTTACTCCTCAGTGTCTTACGCTGCTCTTCTGAAGCACATGCTTCAAATACATTTCATGGAAGCCTTCTTTTAGAATGGTGTGTTGGAAAAAATGAAAAAAACCCAAAAATAGATGATGAAAGGTGGCACAGTGGTAGGAATAGATTAATATGATCTGTTCATAACATAGTGCTTTAGGAATGATGCATACAGACAGTTTCAGTGGAAGCTATAGTATGTCTTGGATGGATGGAGGAATGAATGCAAACTCTGCAGAGACAATATCTATAGCACTCTTATTGGGTATTTATTGCATAAACTTAATCAAGGTAAAAACTGAAGTATTTTAAGCAGATGAATAATCCCACTGAAATCAATAGAATCAATGTTCTGTCTGAGGCTCCATGTGCATTTCCTCATAATATAGAGATCAAATGAATAATTCATAATTTCATTTTTGTTACCCTTTTAAGTGAAACTCTTCTCTTACTGTATTAACTCTTTATTTTTTATTTAAACTTGGCTAAATATGCTGTAAGTAACTTAAGGTTTACCTTTGTTGCTGAAAACACCAGCTTTTTTTCTCTCTAAAAAGTCAGATTTGGTAGCTGAAGGTTTAAAAACTTGTTAATAACTGTAACCCTAAATAGAAACAAACAAGGAGTGCTGCACAATTAGATACAACAATATCAGAGCTCAGAAATTTATTAAGGCTGATGTCCAGAGACCTTTTAAAGGCGAAAGAAGTAATGCAAACACGGGTCTATTATCAGATTCTGATTATTGTGATTCACAGGCAACTGTGGGTTTTCAGTGAATTTTAGTTGCTTGGTTGGGGGGTTTAATTATTTTTATATATTTTTTTAAAATTTACTAATAAATAGAAACATTTCCATGTACTCTTTGTTTCTTAAGATCACACCAATGAAGTCTTTCTAAAGGACAAACACCTATAAACAGAGTTGAAAGGTCCAAAACTCCCTCTTCACTTCAGCTTTCTCTGATCCCTCCCTCCACTGCCCTCCATTATCTCCATTACAGTGATTGCTGCACTCCAACTGCAGTTCTGAGGACAGTTTGCAATATCCTGCTGATACAAATGGTGGTATTCCCGTTTCATTCATTTCACTACAGATCAAACTGTTAGATACAAGGGCAAACTGTTATTTCTTATAGTGTATAGTTCTCCATCGTAGGAAATTCTGAGCAGCACTTTGATCTATGGAGAAAAGCTGTTTTAAAGACCGGTACAACTCATATCACTTGTGAGTTACCAAAAATGTTGCAATGTTTTTTTATATATGTCTGCCTACCAAGATTGCACAAACATCAGGTTTTCTAATTAGTAGCTGTAATTGCTATTCCACTCATAAAGAAGAAAAGAAAGTTTAAAATTAAATAAGTCTATCAATCAGGCTGTGTTATCACTATATTAGGATTTTGCTAATGCTAATGACATATTTCTATGTATCCGTTACTTCTTTAATAAGTAATACAGAGACTAAATGGCAGCTGAGTAGCCTGTTGAGAACAATTAACTCAAAGCAGATGGCACTACAAATACAATTCTTAAAGGCTCTTTTCTTGTTTGGAATTTTCACCTTCCTTGTTGATTTTACCCCCTGGGTGAATTAAGGTCTTTATTGATAGATTTAAGATGTTCCTGACATTTGATTAAGCAAACTTCATACCGAGACTGTATTAAATTTTAATATCTTTCAGAAGTGAACAGCAGTTTCTACTGGATGTTTTCATCCCAAGTCTAGCGTTTAGTATCATATAAAGTGACTGATAGCTGAGCAACTACAAATCCTGAGAAAGGAGCACAAATGCAAAGATCTGAAATAATAGCAGCTTTGAAACATTAACCCTAAGGGTCAATAGTGATATCTCCAAATAGGATGGTTATTTTACAAAGATTTTAAGAAATATGAGAAGCAACTTCATTGAGATGGGTATAAAATACACTAATACATATTTTTTAAGCAATTGAATTTTCTAAGTGCTGATCTTCTAAGAATCGCCATGCATTAATGGAGGCTGATAGACTTTCTTGGCATAGGGCATAGGCTTCAATAGCATAGGTTTTAGAAACTTCAATGCAAATTTGAGTCACTGTATGTATGTAAAGACATCAGTGAAAAATATCTCTTCCAGTACAACTGAGGCTTGAGAGACAAACCAGTGTCAAAGATGTGTCCATCAGGTAAGTGCTACACTTAAAGGGACCCAATTGTCCTCAATCTATTTGTAGTTCTGTTTCTGACATTCATTCTGGTGTTACAATAAGCAATGATTTTTGCCTCTCCTTTAGAGACTGCTCAAAACAGATTTCATCAGAGGTAGATATATGGGGGTTATAAGTTTCATTTGCATACAGAGTATTTTAGGCATGCAGAATGGTTGACAGGAAGATTTGCAAAGTTATTAAGTACAGACTTAGGATTGTCCTTTTTTTTTTTAAGCAATAAATGTTCCTTCTGGTTTATAAAACATATTTCTTCAAAGTAAAAAGCAATATATGTATATACAGGAGTCTGTTTTTATAGAAGTTTGAAATACGTTTTATTGTATTGATGTTTAAAAAAGAAGAAAAATGAAGAAAGCTGATTATACTGCTCTGAAAAAAATCAGCAAATAGAAGACAGTGCTGTATCAAAGTGTAAAAAATTGAAACAACTATAGAGTTGCTTCCTTTAAAGAGCTGTTTTGTGAGGCTTTTTTCTGATGATTTCAGTGTGATTTTCTGATGATTTTCTGTGCCCTTCAGAACCTAAATACCTACAATTTCAGGTTTTTGCAAGCTACTGCTTTTGGGTTAGCATTAGCCATGCTGATCAACACCTAATCATAATTAAGCTTATTTTGAAGCAGTTGCACAGAATTCACTAGCAAACTTGTGATAAATACTACCTTGTGAAAGTATAAACATAGTAATTTAAAGGCACAGAGTATTTTCAGATAAAAGACAGAAAATTGTCATTATAAATCGAATAGTATTTTGAACCATATATGTATAAAGCTTGCTGTTCTAAGATCTTTAATAGCTATGTTACTCTCCAGACACTGTATCTGTCTCAGTCTTAGCACACTGGAGGCTATGCCTCAATGGTAGTAAATATTCTGTGACATTTTTCAGTCTCATAATCCACATTAACAACAAAATCTAGGGTTTAGATTTCATATTTGTCTTTATTATCTAAGATGTAGCAACCCTGTAAACTTAATAATACAAATTTTAAAATACATAACTAATTTCAAGACTACGACAATTACATGAGAAAGAGGAAAAAAACCCAACAGTGCACATTAGTGAGGTATGTTTGAACCTTGAAGGCAGGTAAATTAGGCAGGGAGGTGTGTGTTAATATTACAATTAGATTATAATGACCAAGTTCATCCAAGGAGAACAATTTCACCACAGTTGTTGGCTCAGCAGCAGGACATCTCTCTCCCCTGGCTGACAAGTGCTATGTAGTTTATCAGCTGCAAAGAACCATTGAGTTCCTCTGCCTGCAAGGATTTCAGCTGAACTTGGCCGCAGTGTCTCCACTCCACTCCAGCCTCCATTCCATCCCCCTTAGTAGGTGCCTACATTTGCAGATTGTGGGTGTGGAAATCATTATGGAATTGGTCTCAAGTGTGCCAACTGTATTCCAGCCAGGGAGCAACTCTGTACTTTACGCTATAATCTACATACTCGTGTTAGGATGTGAATGTAGCCTCTCAGCTTCCTCTAATTTTTCTCTTAGACATCTTTCCACAGATACGTGGCCAGAAACATGACAATAAACTTTTATAGACCTTTTGAAGTGAACACATTTGAAAAAATCTTCAGAAATGCGATAGAAACCAGCTGTAAAAGAAGAATGTGATGCTTTTCCATCAGGGTTTTTAAGGCTTTAAAGTTTATTGTTATTAATAAAACCCGTTTAAAAAAAAGTTAAACTTACTTTGTTATCAGTGAAAAAATTAGCTAAATAAAAATTGCCAATAGGATTTACTAATGAATTCTAATTCATTTATATGTATGTAAACCAGAGTTCCAAATGAACATAACTATGTAGTATATTTTACACAGAAGTAAGGCGTATTGTAGCTTTGTAAAATATAAGAGGCAAGATGTCTTTTTATGTGGGACACCCACATGAGCACTTTGCTACCTGACCTTGGAGGAGCAGCTTCCTATCTTTGGAGTCTCTTTTTGATTCTTTCCTTTGACCAACTCTCTAAACTGTAAAATCTGCAGTAAATACTGGCTCTAATATGACAGTTCAGCCTCTCCTTTCGGACTGTGTATAAAACAGAAGCATCTCCTGTAGCATCCAGTGAAGTGTGCAACCCTTGGTAGAGTATATTGAATGTGCATGTCTATCAGATCAGCCTATTTATCCTACAGGGAAATGGATCTGTAAAAGAGTTTCAGGTTAAAATAGTTAAATTCAAGGTCTCACTTTGCACTTCTCTCTGAAACGATATAGCTAAGAATGCTAAGAAGTGGGTTTTTTTGATATATAGATATTTTGGGAACACTAAGTAATGATAGAGCATATAACTTACAGATATTTCTTAAGAGGAGAAAAAAGTTCAAGATGGTTTTAAGTTTTTTTAACACTTCAGTTTTACATATATTTGTTGTAACAGAATGGAATAAAGTCTTTTATTTTAAATGATTAATGACATAAAAGGTTTGTAATTTCAGCACTGTTCTTGAGTTTTTGCTAGAATCATTGGTGAGATCTACTCTGTTTACTCTAAAGTAAACATACAAACATAATTCTTCTAGACAAACCTAATTTATCTCACTTTTTATAACCCTCAAATAATTGAGTAACACTACAAAAGTATATGTGATTAAATTATAATAGGCATATTCCCCAGAGCAAGTCTGTTTTTTGCATTCTTGAAGATTTTTGAAACAGCTCTATGAAGACTAGGCGTCAATATTTTTATTTATTTTGTAGTTTTGTAGGTATATAGCTTTCATCATGAGTATATAGTATATCTATAATTTTGTTAATTCAATATATTTTACTAATGTAATAAATTTATTAAAATCCTTACTTTATATCTTATATATGTTAATATTTTGTTAAAATTATTAAAAATCAATATATTTAAAAATTGCAAATAGAAATCTAGACCTCCACAAAAATCCCAGATAATTTATGCTAAATTTTCACCAGCCTTCACCTTCAGCACATTTTTAATGGGATCATTTCCTTTAGAGTTTGTGGTGATATTTAAAACCAGTGTTCATTGATTCATTTATTATTGAGAAAGCTTTTCCTTTAGCTTTCAAGATACTGAAGACATTAAATTGCCATTCATCTTTAGATATTATTAAAGTATATTAACTAATAAAAAAATGGGATCTTTGTTATTCCCTCAAAATGCACTTTGTCACTTCTTTTGTTTTAATATATCTTGATTAAATGACAAAGCCAACACAGCCTTTACTTCTACTACCAACTTTTTTTTAGATCACATCAAAGCGTTACAATCCCACCTAGATAATATGGGAGGATATTATCACCATGTCTAATATTCTTTTAAATTTTCCACTGCATTCTGGTCAGATCACTTCTAGTCCCAGTTAAGCAAATGTCATATTTGAATTATCTCAAAATAGTTCCTAAAACAAGCCTGGGTATTTGACTAAAGTGCTGTGTCTCACTGAATCATCATGTCTGAAAGTATTTCTGGTTTAAGCCCAAACTAACTGACCACTTTACAAAATGCAGGAAGTTTCTCTCTCAAATTAAAAGATATCTTTCTCTACTAGCTACTATGCCTCTTTGTTAGGGAAGAATTTTCTATAATAATATTCAAACTCAGTTTGTGAATTGCCTTCTAATGTCAGTTAAATGACTCTCATAAGAAAGAGTTATTTATGAAAGCAAATTATTGCTACTTTAAAACTTTGTATGCTTGTCTTCAATGACTTAATGTATATTTCTCATTCTATTTAGCTTGTTTTAAAAATATTAAGGAAAAATTATCTTCTGTCATTAGGTGAAGTCCATAATAACAGCAAAATATTTGAGGGAAAGAATAGCAAAGATGAAATACAGATACAAGGTTATATTTAATCCCACAGAGTAAGAGCATTAACCATTTTGAAACAGATGATCTCTAAGAATAGAAATGTTATCTTTGCTACTCATATTCACTGTATGGACTCTTTGTAAAAGAGGCAATAGATTAATAACACTGGGTTGTAACACCTTACTTCTGAAGCCCGTGACCTTTAGTTAGAAACTTCTTTGCACAATAGTTCAAGGTAGCTAATACTTTTTCAGTGTTAAAAACCCAGCAACGGATTCAGGTGCTAAACCATAATTTGTGCAAGAATTGATGTTGTATGGTAATTATTTAAATTTCAGGCAAAGACAGAAGTCACCATGCAGTTTTTAGAAGCAGATGGAAATAGTATAATAACTTAGTCTACAGGATGTAAAGAGACAGCTTGCTGGAATATATCCACTGCTGAATCACCATCAAACACTCAAAGTGCAGAAACAGGATTAGTCAAGGAATTATTAGCCTAAAGTAGCAATAAATCTGTATGTTGTCTGCATAACAATATTTAAAGACATTTTAGGTATTAATGTCAATCAGTGCAAACACAGATAGAAAGAATCTTAGAAGTAAAATTTAAGGTGGATGTTAGGAGGAAATCAGACAAATCCTGTTAGTCATAATCATCAGGATTTGCGTGCTTATCTTCTGTATTTTTTACATTGAACTAATTTGCTTTGTAATACAAAAAGGCTGGCAGAGAAGAGATGTACCAACAGCTTCAGACCTACTGCACAGGCAGAGATGACATTTAAAAGGAAAATAATTATAGTCTGGGCCTAGTGCCTCTATGGAATCCAATGAATCTATATAACTACACTCCTGAAATGTTTGTAGTGGCTTTACACTACACATATGTAGTGAGTTTAACACATATATGTACAGTTATGTTATTTAGGCAGTGCACAGTGACTACTCATCCTGAAGTTTCATAGATCTGCTACAAAAGAAAAGTGACTGTTCAACCTGTCAGAATTACTATCCTGGTACTGTCTGTAATGTGTTGCAATGTCAAGAGCACATTCTTGAGAACTCTTTGATCCTGCTGATTGTTTAATTGCTGTAGATAAAATAAACATTTTTTGTTGATAAGAACATGATTTCTCCTGAAATTTCAGCATGAGATGAATATCTGTTTCAGTGTGGTCCTCCATGGGCTGCAGGGATCAACCTTTGACAGCATGGTATTCCCTGGAGACTGTGGGGGAATCTCCACTCTGGCACCTGGATCAGTTCAGTTCTCTCCTTCTCCACTGATCCTGGTGTCTGCAAGGTTGTTTCTCTCACATGTTACCAGTCCTCTTTCACAATTGCTATTGTGCAATGTTTTTTTTTTTTCCTTTTCTTAAATAAATTATCACAGAGACACTACCAACATCACTAATGGGCTCAGCTTTTGCAGAAGCCAGGTCTGTCTTGGGGCTGGCTGGAACGGGCTGTGTCAGACATGGGCACAGCTTCTGGTGTCCTCCGTAGTAGCCACCTCTGCATGTTCCCCCTTCAAACACACCCACACACCCCTCACTGCAAAAACCTTGCCACATAAACCCAAAACACAAAGAATTAAATGAATTTCTTTGCTCCAGAGAGCTGCGCTTATAAGTAGGGATATAGGATATAAGTGGTGAGTTAGGAAATGATAGTTCCATGTTAAATGACAGGCACGATAAGTAGAGATAGAGCCTCTCTTAGCAGTTACAGTGCCAAAAAGAGAGCTCAGGAGCTGCTGATCTTCCCATGACAGCAAATAACAGTATTTTCTACTTTCTCTCTCTTATCAGCCTACTACATGGGATATTGTTCCTTCACTAGAGTCAAATGGTTTTATGGATTAAGCTGAGAAGTGGACAGAACTTCAATAACAAATCATTCCCAAACAGTAATTTCTCTTTTTCATTATCAGTGACATACACTTGACTGACAGTATCCATCTCAGCACAAATGTGTTCCCAGAGCTTCTGTGCTCTTCTCGGTACAATTCATGCACACAACCTCTAAGGAATGAGACAATGTGAGGACAGGAATCTTATTTGGTTCCTGATTTTATTGAGCAGTTTTTCTGCCATAACCACAAGCTTTGCACCAGGATCATTCACAGTCTTGTCTGTCAAACATCTTCAGGCGTAAATAATACATCTGTTACTTGCTTCAGCTTTAGATATTAATTCACGTCACTGCTATGTTCTAAGCCTAATAAATATATTTTGGTTCTTTTTAGTTTAGTGAGTACTTGCTAGTACAATTTAGCTTTTATTAGGATTATTTAGTATTGTTAGTTAAATTCACTAAGAGACCTGTACTGCTCTCATGCTGTTTTCAATGCCATGCACAATTATACCTGTTTGTTCAGTGGGGTTCTTCCTCCCACTTTATATACTGAGCATGATGTCACATGGTCGAATATCCCTTTGGTCATTTGGGATCAGCTGTCCCAGTTGTGTCTACTCCCATCCTCACATGCACCCCCAACTCCCATGCCAGCATTGCAGTACAAAAAGCAGAAGAGGCACTGGCTCTGTGCAAGCCCTGGTCAGCAATTACAAAAACATCTCTATGTTATCAACTCTGTGTTCAGCACAAATCCAAAACACAGCCCCATATTAATAATTGAGAAGAAAGTTAACTCTACCCCAGCCAAAACCAGCACATTCCACCCCTCATTCCACACCATTTACATCAGGCTCAGATGCTACAGTATTCAGTACACCATTGCCCACCACCTCGCTTCCTCTTCTTTAATATAATACTCAAATATTTTTCCCCTGTTGAATTTGTTTAGTCCCCAACTTTGGGATCCATCTCTTATGGTGGTCACTTGGGCCAGGAGAGGTGGTGTGTGATGTGGAGTTACTGGACACCAATGCAAACTCAGATCAGGTCACTGTTGCACTGAAATTTCTTGTAAGGATTCTTCTGTGTTGGTTCAGGTGGTTCCTGTTCTAGTAATATACAACTCAAATCATGGCTTCCAACAATTTAAAGACAAATCCATCACAATCTCCACTGCTGGTCCTTTTGGCCCTGGTTTTAAGATTTAACATTGCAATGAACTCTTCCCCTTGTCCCCAGCCTGACTGCAACAAGGGGTTCCTGTTATAGAATAGTCCACCATAAGTATAGTCCACATAACAGTCCTCCATGGGCTGTAGGGGCCCAGCTGCATCACCATGGTCTTCACCATGGGCTGCAAGTGAATCTTTGCTTCCCTTGCTCCAGTGTGGGGTCCCACCCACAGGAGATAGTCCTCCTTGAATTTGTCCAACATGGCTCCTTCTCAGGGGCTGCAGTTCTTCACAAGCCTTTCCTGTGTGGGTCCTCTGTGAGGTCACGAGTCCTGCCAGCAAGCCTGCTCTGTCACAGGAGTCTCACAGGGTCACATCCTTCTTCAGGCACCCACCTGCTCTGGCATGGGATCCTTTCATAAATCACAGTCCCTTCAACTCCAGTTCTGAAGTTCCATCTTGTCCAGTACAGCAGCACAGAAACAACAGCAGTACCCTGGCCACCTGCCAGCCCAGGCACATCGCCAATGGCTGTTATCAAAACGTTCTCAGGCACAAATAAGTAAGGTGATAAGCAGTACAGCACTACAGCAAGCAGCGAAAGCAAAAAGCAGCCACTAACAAGAAGTAGACTCTAGTACACAGCCAGGAAAGGGAGTCCCATGGCAAGCAAAGAAGCCTGCTGATTACTAGCTAGGCAGCACTAACAGACATTCAAATCCAGTACATCCAAATTCAATCGAGTACATCCAGTCAGATCTGTCTTTATCTCAAACACTGCAAGCCCCAAATTGGGTGCCAAAAGGGACCGTTGTGATTTAACCCCAGCCAGCAACCAAGCCCCACACAGCCACTTGCTCACTCTCCCACCAGGGGGATCAGAGAGAGCAACAGACAAAATCTGGAAAATTCATGGATCTAGATAAAGATAGTTTAATAAATGTATTGGTTTTGCTCAGCCTGGTTTTTGGTAGCAGGGGGCCATAGAGGTGGTTCCTGTGAGAACCTCCTGGAGGTTTCTACCATGTCCAGCAGAGCCAATCTCTGATGGCTCTGAAAGATGGACATGCTGCTGGCCAAAACTGGGCCAGTGAGAGAGGTTGGTAGTGCATCTGCGATGACATATTTAAGAAGAAAATCAAAACAAAGTCAGGGGATTTTGGCTTCTAGCCGAAGAAGAGGAGGAGGTGAGAACATGTGAGGGAAACAACATGGGGACACCAAGGTCAGTGAAGAAGGAGGGGGAGGAGGTGCTCCATGTGCTGGAGCCGAGGTTCCTCTGCAGGCCGTGGTGCAGACCATGGTGAAGCAGCTGTGCCCCTGCAGCCCATGGGGATCCACGGGGGATGCAGAGATCCACCCACAGCCCGTGAGGATCCACGGTGGATGCAGAGATCCACCCACAGCCCATGGGGATCCACGGGGGATGCAGAGATCCACTGTTATGTATATATATTTAATTCGTGCCTATAAAGGTTATACCTGTCTAATATTGAAACACATGTATGAAATATTTCTGTTTAAAATCCAAACCATGGTGAAACCACATTCACTGGGGAGCAGATTCCCATAAGAATGTGGAATTTTCTCTCAACTAAAAGATTTCCAAGAAGGACATTATCATAACTGTAGCCGTGGCTGAGCAGGAGATGGGCCATCTCAGGAGGAGCCACCCCGCCATTCTCACCACAATAAGATATCTGCAACATATCAGGAACATCAATCTATTCCTGGAAGGGGACAAGATTTTGTCAAGACCTCATCTTCTCATTGGAAGGACATTGTTCTTCGCTGGAATAACCAAAAGAACAAAATTGAATATCTTTGGATTTTAGACTCTGAATACAGAGTTGCCTCCAGCGAAATAAACTGTATAAAAACTCACCACTCCGAGACCTCAGGGTGAACAGAGCTTCTCTGACACCCTGTCAGGTTGCCTGTCACCCAGCTGCTGACACCCAGGCTCGGAGCTGTTTCCCTGCATTGTGGTTTTTTATCCAAAAACTCTGCCAAATTTTCTATAAATAAATTTGTTCCATTTTTATTATAGACATCAGCTCGTTTAATTTATAACATCCACCCACAGACCGTGGGGGAGGTGCCCATGCTGGAGCAGGTGGATGCCTGGAGGGGGCTGTGATCCAGTGGGAGACCCGGTAGAGAGAGAGGGCCCTGCTTCCAGGCTGGAGCAGCCTGTCCTTGGAGCACTGCACCCCGTGGAAAGAGAGACACACATTGCAGCAGTTTTGGGAGGGCTGTGTGCCCGTGGGAGGGGCTCACGCTGCAGTAGGTGTATAGGTATGGCCAGGGCTCATGAGAGTGTAGCCACACTGAAGAGGTTCAGAGAGAACTGTTTCCCATGGGAGGGACCCCACGGCCTCACAGGGGAAGACTTCTCTCCTGGAGCAGTGGAAGAGAATCTTGGTGATGAACTGATCAAAACCCCCATGCCCTGTCTCCCTGCGCTGTCGGTGGGAAGGAGGGGCTGGGAGGAAAAGGTGTTTTAAGGGTTTATTTTACTTCTCATTATCCTCCTCTGATTCTATTAGCAATAAATTCACTTTGTAACTTTAAATTAAGCCTGTTTTTGCCCTTGAATGTTTTCTCCTGGTCCTTATCTCAACTAATGAAGCCCTCTCTCCTCTGCCCAGCTGTGGCAGGGGAGGGTGAGCAAGTGACTCTCATGGCTGCCTGGTGTTATGCCAGTGTCAAACCACAACAATAAGGAAAGCAAAAATCATGCACACAAACAAAGCAAAACCAAAGAATTAATTCACTATTTCCCATGGGCAGGCAGGTGTTCAGCCATCTCCAGGAGAGCAGGGCTCCATCATGAAGAATTAATTCACTATTTCCCATGGGCAGGCAGGTGTTCAGCCATCTCCAGGAGAGCAGGGCTCCATCATGGTAATGGTGATTGGGAAGACAGATACCATCACTCCAAACTGTTACTTGGGTGGGGCAGTACGAAAAGCAGAAAAGGCCTTGGCTCTGTGTAAGCTTTGCTCAGCAATAACAAAAACATCACTGTATTAACAACCCTGTGTTCAGTACAAATCCAAAACACAGCCCCATACCAGCCACTGTGAACAAAATTAACTCTACCTCAGCCAAAACCAGCACAAGGTGTAAACGAATAATAGAAAATTAAATCTCTGCTCAAAGACATGTCCATGAGAAACTACTTAAGTCTTTAAAGCTCTGTTTCTTGTTCCTGACAGAATTCAAGCCTGGCAAAAATCAGTAATAATCATTGTTTCTCATTCTTCTATTTTTCTAGATTCAGAAGTGAAGTTTGTTTACATGTCTCACAACCTAAAGGGTTACCCAGGCTGCTAGTGATAAAGATCATGGCTGTGGATTCACAGGAATCCAGAAAACACAAGCACACAGAAGTTTTACTGTCTGAATTTCCCTACTTGATTAGACATTATCAGAAATATAAAAAAAAAACACCACTAGACAAAAAAAATAGATATATTATTAATAAAGCAAATATATATACATATATTTAGCTATTTTATTATCAGCAATAAATAGTGTGGCAGTAATCAATAATAGCAACAATCAATGGTATTGCAGCAATAATAGCAGGAATAGATAATTGCAGCAAAATAAATTTATAAAAATACAGATTATTACAATCAGTATTAAAGTGACATTGATAATGTAACAGCAAATATGACAGTTTATTTGTATGAATACATACAATAACAAAGTGCATTAAACAGATTTCAGAAAGGGACCAAATTCAGAGGAGATTCAGCTGTCCCAGAAGAGGGAGAACTAACTGAACCGACCCCAGGGGAAGTCCCAGAGGAGAACAAATCCACATCAGTTTGGAGTCAGCTGGGTGTCCCCAGTGAGGACTCAAGATCTCATAAAAAGTTCACACGAACTTTTGAGGAAAGGGAAATGTATATGCAGCACAGGGAGTTCTCAGAAAGAGAAGTTCCACTTTTGATGAACAATAAATCATTATTTCATTGTAGAGGCATAAGAGGTTGTAGGACACTTCCACTTCAAGCAGCAAGTAGATGCTGGCAATTTATATTTTTTCGCTTGGAAGCCAATAGATGATGGTATTTTCTGTTCTATGGGATAAACTTTTTATTTTTCTAGACTTTTTTCCTGTTCTTATGGTTAAAACAGCCAAAGGTGGTTCTTACTTTCTCATGATGTTTTCCCCTTTTCACTAACCATTTTTCACCTTTTCAGACTATAAGTCATTGTTGCAATTCCCTGGGTTTTGGCTTATTGGTGGTATCTCAGGATGTACCTAGGATGTTTCTGGGTACCCAAATGTACTTGAGAAGTACCAGCTGTGCTCATAAAAGATGCTTCTGGTTCCTAGGCCTAGTTCCCAGGCTAATAGTTCCAGTCTGGCAGGCATTTTCACTGTCAGTATTTCAGCAAACACATTTTTTTCAGTATTTTTATGTTATAACCAGGCCTTCTTAATGGCTCCTCACACCAATATAAAATAAAATTGAAAAAAAAACAAAAAAAAAGAAAAAAAAAGGAAAATAACAAAAAGAAAGAAAAGAAGCATGCAGTGATTTATGTACCCTTCCTTGTACTAAATCAAGAACTTCATTTAAAGAGTTTTGCTCTTACATTTATCTGTTACTTATGAAAGAAAATGATGATAATACAACCTTTAGTCTACCCTTGTCTTTAAGGTATAATATGTCCTTTTCCCAGATGGTCAGAGATTGTTCTTCATTTCAGGTAATACTTCATCCAAGGCAACAATTTTTCCAGAATGGCCAGCAGAGTCTCCGCATCAACAATCAGTTTAAATTCTAATTTTGAATAATTGCCTGATGGTAAATGCTGCCTTACACTGCTGATCTCTAAAAGACATCATAAAGAAATGGAAAATATCCTCAAAGCCATTCCAATATGAACTATGACCAATGTCTAAGCTAATGAGAGAATTTAAACCGCCTTAAAATAATGATTTATTTCAATTATTTACAGGGTGTTTTTTTCAATTCAAGTCTCATAAGGGAAAAGCAAAAATATGTGACTGTCATCAGGAGACAGCCTGAAAATATAATGATGCTTTTCAGTAATTACACTACATAAAAGATGGGTATTTATTATCAGCTTTTCACAGATGTCTTTGATGTTCACACAGAGTCTGTAATACTCTTTAAGAAAACGAGAAATCTGGAATCCATTCAAACTATTTCCAAGAATAAATGTTGGCAAGCAGCCCTCAGAAATTTTTGGAGTGCCTCAGAAACACTACATTTTTTTTTATATTTGTGGATCTCAACATAGAAAATGAAAGAATTCTTCTGATATTTATAATATAATGTATAAGAATATTTTTATTTTCATTAGACATGACATGATAGACCAGAAGAATGTAACAGGAAATCTCTAAACCACAGCTGAATGAATGTTAGAGGAGACTTTTTGGAAAAAAAATCATCATATACTTTCCCTGTTTTTTTACTGATTGATGACTCTTGCTGTCCACTGACAGACAAGAGATAATATGTTGGATTTTTTTAAGATACCATATGATCATTTCAATTCAACAGAAAGCTGCTTTAAAATTGGTGCTAGTTTACTTTTCAATTAATTACATATGGTTTGATTTTAAATTTTAAGCTTATTTTAAGCAGAGTAGGACTAAAAGCACACCATAACACAAATTTAGCATTTTAAATTAAATTTAATATTTTAAAAGGGTTCTGAAAAGAATGAAGCGATTCTATAAGGATGAGATCTCACACACATAAGCAGAATTTCTTGAAGAAATTTAAGATAGGAATGACTGGATAAATAGAAAGTTTGCAAATCTGTAGTGTGGTGCATAACAATTTAAAGAGGACTTAACCATGCTCGAAGCAGTTTTTCTTTGCAATTGAAAAAAATAGAGCTGTATAAACCAAGAAACAGGGAGTAGTTATTAATCTACTGGTAGCAATACTCCCTCACTTGAAACATTTTGCCGGCTTTGAGCACAGCACTGTGGGAAAGAAGTTTGCTGGAGAATATCAAGAGATGAGCAATGAAAATGACTAAGGGTGAGCCTAGAAAACTCTGTTATCAGGAGTCACTGGAGGATGGGGGTTTGTTGAGTTTAAAGACAACTGATACAATTGTCTTCAAATAGATAAATAATAGGTTCAAAAGGAAGGAATCAGAAGTTCTTCATGGACGAAAGAGGAAACAGGGATGATATATAATAAATACAATAGTCCACATAAAACGGACATTGTGTAACTACAAACAACAATAAAAGATCCTTGTTAATCATTCTGTTCTTGAGCTCTTTACTTTTTGAGGTTTCTGTACACTGAATACAGTACTTCATAGGTCTATGCTTGTCTTCTTAAGTGACAAAAATGACAAAATGATTAGGTCAACTTTCCAGGCTTTACTGCACTGTTTGGGGATGATCAGAAGCAATATGGCACAATAAAATGAAATGTCACATTCCTCTTTTCTTAATTTTCATAGTCTCATGATATTACCAAACAATTTTGTAAAGAATTCTTTAAACATTCAGACTAAAACATCCCATCTTCATAATATTAATCAAAATTATAAACTTGCTTTCAGAATTCAACATAGAAGAAACTATCATTTTCCAGAGACTGCAGTAAACTATTATATTTACTGCATAGACCTAACAGACCTAACCCTACTGGGTTCAGACTTTAGAGAAGTCTTAGGGAAATAATCTGTAGTAGATATTTTTAGATTACAATTTAATATTTAATTCCTGTAGAAACAGATAAAAAATTTCCTTGGAAATTTCTAGATCATATTCAGTTGAGATCAAGTAGTGTAGAGCATTGTGATGTACTTAACACACCTCTTAACACACCTTTCTGAAGAGAGGATTAGTGAGAGAAAATTTTGTGACAAGTTCCTTATCCCTGCTCAACTGGAAAAGTAAATATGTGCCTCTGACAAAACACACACTTACATCCACTTAGTCTTTTACCAATCATAACAAAATGACTACAAATTCAGAACAGGATTTTGAAAGAAAAAAGATCCTTGATCTCTTTAACATTTTATGTATTTTTACTTAAGCATTGAGTAAAAGTTAAACACATGCTTAAGTAACATGTTAGCTTAAGGACTAAAAGAGGAACCCTGAGGCATTTTAGTGATGCTGCTTAGTTCATGCTATTCCTAACTGTATCATTTTCACTATAATTTCAGTATAAGCTATGCTTTCACTACAAATTATTTTACTATTTTCACTGTAACAAAAAGCAAGGCTAGATCAGAGGAAGTGCACATATATGCAAGTTTTGAAAAATTTATCATTTAGATAACATATTTTAACTACATATTCAAGCCTTCAAGAACATGGAAACACCAGAACAAGTATATCTGCCATAGAAAGGTATACGATTTTCAATGTATAATGTATCTTAACTTTATATTCAGCATTTATGCTGTATTAAGTAAAAAAACAAACAAGCAAAAAAAAAAAAACCCAAAAAAACCCCAACAGCTTTATTGACAAGTATTCTGTGATCTAAATTTAAAATCTCAGTTTTAAATTAACTAGACAAATTGTATAAAGCAAGTGATCTCACATTGTAAAAGGTTACCTCATGATAGAAGTATTTAATTAATTTTAGATATGAAAATTGGATATGAAAAGGTCATAGAAATACTTAAACACAGTATAATCAGGTAATTAAGTCAGATAATTCAGATCATCATTGAATGATTAAAATTCATGATACTAATACCTGATTAAAATAAATATTTTTTGATCTCTACATAATTGCCTTCTATGGTAAAACAACTAGCTGTGTGGATGAGGGGAGAGCTGGGGATATGGTCTGACTTGATTTCAATAAGGCATTTGTTCTGGTCTCTCACAAAGTTTCCTTGCTAATGAGCTGCTAAGATATGGACTAGACAGAGGAATAGCAGAATTGGTGGAAAAATGAATACACACCAAGTTTGTGGATGGCATCCAATCGGGAAGAGAAGTACATGAGTCTGGACACATGAGTCACACTCAGTGTGATCTCTTCAGGCTGGAAGACAGACCAGCAAGAAATCCATAAGAATTAACAGAAAATAAATGTGAAATCCTGCACTTCGGACAGAATAATTATAATCTCTGTATCTAAAGGCTAGGGACTGATAGCTGAGAAGCAAATCTGATTAAAAGGTCCTGCGATTCCTGGAGCTCAATATGACTCAGAAGTGTGTCTTGGCAGCAAGGAAGGGCAATAGCTTCCAGGTGTTAATCTGAAAAAGTGTACCAGCAGACTGTTGGACATGATTATTCCACAGTACTCAACATGTGATGTGCCACACATGGAAAAGTAAACTGGTTCTTCTAGTTTGAGACATTGATATATCCATAGATGACTGCCAAGATGATCAGATAGCTTGGGAAGATCCGAAGAAAAAATTGAAGGAACTGGGTCTTTTCCACCTTGAGAACAGAAGTCTGGTCTGATGTAGAAAAAGGGGAATCATATTCCAATCACACTCATTAAATAAAAGACAGTTACAGAGGAGATGGATAAATATCTTCACAAGGTTTCACAAGGATTGTGACAGGACAAAAATCCATGGCCACAGGTTGCATTAAGGGAAATTCTACGTGAATATAATAAATGCTTCCTTGTGACAACAACTAATCATTGTCATATATTGCTTGGAGAAATGATGGAACCTCTCTCTCCAGAAATGCTCAAGATTCAGGCTGACAAGGTGCTGGAACAGAGCCCTGGAGAAACTAATTTAGGGCCCTGCTTTCAACAGAATTCTTGACCAAATGAACCCTGGCAATCTATTCCAGACTAGATATTTCTGTGGTTCTATGATTCTACAATGAATTATATCCACAAATATCTATTTTCAGGTGTTGCTGCTACTTATTCTTTTTATTCCCCTCTTATAGAAGCATAGACACTTTGTCAAATCTGTTGGAGAATGTTTATAGACATATTAAAGAGGTTTATCTTAGCTTAAAATGCACCAATAAATACTTGACATATAATAAGGTAACATGATTATTATTTCTCTGATCCAAATGGATGCACTAAAATAGAAGCTAACACAAATTCTTTTGCTCCTTAGCACTAGCAGAGCTTCAAATTGTTTACTATTAATTAAATGGTTCAATTATTCAGTCCAAATTCATCTAATTATAAAAGTTCTAAGATACAAATCAAAAACTTCTGCTTTGCAAGGACTGTGTTTAAGTTCTTGCGAATGTAGTCTAATAGCAAAACTATAAGAAGCATCTTATATATCTCATTTATATCATATAGCCTGAAAAAGTAGTTTTGGATGTAATTTCATTATAGAGTCACAATTTTAAGTTTGTAAGACACTCTGGAGATCATCTAGTCTAAACCCCTCTATAAAGCAGGACTTACACCAGGTTGCTCCAGTTGAGATTTAAATTTCTCCAGGGAAGGAGATTCCATAGTTTTACTTGGTCATCTGTTCCAGTGTTCAATCACTGTCACTGTGATTTCTTTTCTTTTAGCTGTAGTGGGAATTTTCCTTTTTGCAGCTTGTACTTTTGCATCTTTTCCTGTCACTGCACCTCCAAGGAAAGTTTGGTTAAGTGTTTGAAGACAGTGAGAAGATATTCCCTTAGCTTTCTCTCCTTAAGACTGAAAAAAGACAATTCTCCAAGTCTCTACCTCTACACTGACATAGGAGAACTTGCTGGGGGTGCACTCAATCCACTGTTCATGTTGCTGACAAAGGTGTCAAACAGTGCTGACTCCTGTATAAAGCCACTTATCGCTGGTCTCCACTTGGGCATCAAGACATTGACCACAACGCTTTGAGTGAGACCATCCAGCCAGTTCTTTGTCCACTGAGTAGTCCATGTGTCAAATCCATGCCTCTCCAGTTTACAGACAAGGACGTCATGCAGGACAGCATCAAATGCTTTACGCAAGTCCAGATGAATGGTGTCAGGTGCTCTGCCCTTATCTACCACTGCCACAACCCCATCTAAGAATGCCACCAAATTTGGCAAGCATGACTTGCCTTTCATGAAACCTGGCTGTCACTAATCACCTCCTTATTGCCCACGTGCCTTAGCATAATTTGCAGGAGGATCTGCTCCATGATCTTGCCAGTCACTAGATTGAGAGGTACTGGCCTATAGTTGCCTGGCTCTTCCTTTTTTCTCTTTTTAAAAATGGGGATTATATTTCCCTTTTTTCCAGTTAGTGAAACTTCACAGGACTGCCACAGCTTCTTAAAGATGATGGATATTGGCTCAACCACTTTCTCCACCAGTTCTCTTAGGAACCCTGGGTGCATCTCATCAGGTCCCATGACTTGTGCACCTTCAACATCCTTAGATGTTCTCAAAACTGGTCTTCTACAGTGGGCAATTCTTCAATCTCCTAGTTCCTGCCTTTACTTTCCGACTTTGGTAGTGTGGCTGGTGTACTTGCTGGTGAAGACTGTGGCAAAAAAATCATGAAGTACCTCAGCTTTCTCCATGTCCCAGGTAACCACGTCTCCTATTTCCTTCCTAATAGGCCCCACATTTTCCTTGTCATCCTTTTATCAGTGACATACCTAAAGAAGTTTTTCTTGTTGTCCTTGACATCACTGGCCTTATTTATATTCATCAGGGCTTAGTTTTCCAAACCTGACACCCGTCTGCTCAGACAAAATCTCTGTATTACTTCCGGGCCACCTGTCCCTGCTTCCACCCTCTGTAAGCTTCCTTTTCATGTCTGAGTTTGTCCATCCATGTAATCCTCCTGGAGTTTTTGACTGACTTTCTCCTTTTTGGGATTCATTACTCCTGAGATTGGAGGAAGTTATCCTTGAATAAACCTTGAATATTAATATTAATATTAATAAAAATAAAAATAAAGTAACGATTAAAAAAAACCACAAACCCTTACTGTTTATTGCATACACATTACCAGAAATTTTTTCACCACCACCTTGAGGTCAAATATAGTCAAACTAACAATACCTGTATAGTAATGTGGGGGCTATGGTGTTCTTTTCTTTCTTATCATGGTATTCAATCGTACAACAGTACATTAGGAAACCTTTTTTTTTTGATGTATTGACAACCACCATTGGTTTTCAAGAGAGAAAAAGCTCAATTTATCAATAGCCTTCATAAGTAAATCAAGTATTTTACAACCTGTTGTCACCTTGGGAAGTATTAACACCTGCATCTTCTGTTATCTTATGGTGTCACAGCTGATAAAAGTCCGTCTGGGGATCTACATTGTTATATCAGCTCCCAAAATACAGAAACTGAGTCACATATATTTGTCATAAGACACAGGTTTCCTGAAAAGTAACCTGCATGAACTAGTTTATTTAATACTTAAGGAAAAAATGATGGCCCAAAAACCATCAGCTTCGCTTAAGTTTTAGCATGCCCTCCAGCTGAAAATTTGGATTATTTTTCTTTTCATATCAGAAATTGAGTTATTGATTATAAAATAGGAAACAAACTGGGAAAAGTGTAAAATTATAAACAAACAGGGTATTGACAATCTATCTAGTAATTTCCCTACCTTTGGGAAATTATCTTGGAAAGAAGCTTTTCAATTCACACCATTAATTTCTTCAACATTGACACTCTATTTTATTTATTTATTCATATTCTTGTTTCCCAGTTTTTTCTTTGCAGGAATTAAGTTTCAATGACATATGTATCTTATCACAAATAATGATTCCCTTTGTTGTTTTCACCTCCCCTCCCCTGTATTTTCTCTATCTCTTGTGTTGATCTTTTTCCTAATCCTTTTTAATGTAAATGAAACATTCACTACTTGGCCTTAGGCAGATTCATTGTAAATTAAGCATTCTATTTCATCAGGGGATGAGGGAGGAATGATACACTATTTTCAAGGCTGGTACAATATTTAATAAATCGTGTATCATAAGTATTTACTTTACATAGATCCTGTGCAATTCAGAGTCTCCATAGCACCTTTACTTTTCCATGGGCATTTTATACTCTCTATTATTAATATGCATGAAAAATACTAATTTCAGAACACTCTTTCCTAAGATGTTACTTCCATTTCTGCTCCTTTTTTGGTTCTTTTTCTGCATAGCACAAGTTTTACCACCACCTCCCCCCAAAAATAAACACTTTCACAATGAAACAAAAAAAAAACTTCACCAAAATTAAATATTCCCTGATGCTTTTCTGAAGCAGAAATTCCCCTTAACATTATTTCCTCACTGATATAGCTGAGTTTTAGGAAGGATGTTATCGTAAAACACTGAAAACACAACTCTAAACTATAGAGGCTAACATGAGTAAGACAGTCCTAAGTATTCAATAGTTCCCTCTTTTTAAATCCTTTGCTTTTTACAGACTTTAATCCTTGACTGTGACTGTCACCATTCCCACTAAACCTTCACACTAATGACTGATAAATGTCTTTTTGTAAATATATAGCTAGTTCTGACAAAAAGGTAATTGTATGTTTTTTACTGGAAACACCTGTACCTAATTTAGTCATTCAGTTTTATTTGAATCTGATTGTGTAATATTTCATATAAGTGAACACAACAATATTATTTCATTATCCTTACAAGACATTTTGGAAAGGTCTTTCTCCCTCTGTCTTTTCAGAAAGGCAGTACATTATACTATGCCACAAAATGTAAGATGAAAACTTTCAAAAAAACCCCCAGCTTTCCTAGGTATTTTTTCCTATATCCTGTAGTAACTTCTTAAATTCACTATCTATATAATAGTAAGACTTGAGGCAGTTGACTAAACATAAGCAATAGACAAACTGATGTGCCTGAGGGCACCCAAACGCATCTGATCAGGGCTGAAAAAAATGGGGTTTGCACATTTCTGGATGGCAGGAAAGGGCAAAACAGATAGGCTATCTTTGGACAAGCCCATATGGCAGCAGAAAACTATGTTTAGTCAAGACAGTCCCCACATTGTTGCCACCTCCCATTGAAGTAGAAAGGTAAATGTAGAATTCATCCTATGCCTTTTAAGGAAATCTTATATTTTTACAGCAAAAAAAAAAGAATTAAGAACTATGCATGTAGTCAGAATAACTTTCTGGTCTAAGTAAAATTAAAAATTACAAACAATTAAAATACTCATCTTTTATTTTCTTTGGAAGACCAGCTCAAGAAAGACTATATGACAGTGTCATTTTACTCTTCTTCTCCAAGATTTCGTTCATCTACTCCCCACCTACCCCAAAAGTTAATAGTCTGAAATAAATGAAAATCTTTGGTATGAAGAGACATTACAAGAGTATGACTTACCAGTTCAAATACATATTTCAAGAAAACTTAATTTGTATAATTCTTATCCATTTTCTGGAAGTTTTCAAGAAGTTCTATTCTTTGGGGTTCTATGGCACAATCTATAGTTCACTGAAATAAAAGTGTGCCTTGAATTCTTTTGTGTAGGAAAAAAGTGCAATTTATACTTGCTTTTAGAAGTACTCTTTTTTCCTATATTTCAAATTCAGATTCACAGTAAGTGTTTATCTTTATCAGATATCTATATTGGTGTTTTACTTGAGATACTTGGCCCAGTATGGACTCATTCTTCTTTGTTCCTTGCCGTGAAAGTTCTTTGTGTGCACCTCTCTTTCTCCTGTAGCTTTAGAAAATCTTAAATTCTATCTCGAAATATGTAGAAGATATTATTCTTATAAACAGCATAACCAGTTCTGTTGTTTTTATCTGGAATGTTCCAATTAACATTCTTGGGTGGTTCCTCTTTATCTGGCTAACAGTTTCTCCAAATCTTTTAACATTTCAATAGTATCAATATTAACATTTCTAGTGTATCAGTGCTGGGGCTAAGCTTATTTGTTTCAAACAACAAGGAATAATTTCAGAATAACTCTGATCCCAGAAAGCACTGGAAGCATTTTTTTACTTTAGCATCAAAAAACCTACTTATCAGAGGTTTGCCTATACTATAAATATCTTTGTAATAAGGATTTTTGGCTACATTCCATAAAACTGCCTTTTCCGTCTTTTCCTTTACTTCTTACTATATTGCTACATAATATGTTAAGTCTCCAAGTCTTCAAAAGTTAAAAAAAAAAAAAAATTAACAGAAAAAAAACCCAAACAAGTCAGCAAGGGAAAATTGAAGGAGTGCAATAGAGGATGGCCTAACAATTTTTAGTTGGTATGAATAAAATCTACCTATGATTGTAAAAATATAGTGAAAATCCGACACAGAATCTTTGTGTGAGAACAGCAAGGGAAACTGTTTTGAACTCAGCAGCTTAATTACTCTGGTTTATTTTTTCACCTCTCTACTCCATTTCCATTAGCAACATTCTTATTTTTTCTTTTTTATTTATTTCCCTTCCCCAATTCAAGAGAATAAAATTTAAACCAAAAAGTGTTTCTTAACATTCAAAATTATTTCATGACAAAATATACTAATATGCAGTATATTTCTCTCACTTTTTGGATAAGCATTTCATGCTGAAGGAATATGTTCCTTGTGAACATTAAACGTCTAAAACATCTGCTGGACAAGAAATATTATTTTTAATATTTTTATTTACATTACTTTACTAAGCCAGGTTTCACATTTCATGCCTTGGTGGTTTTAAAGTTGTTTATTGCTCTATTTTTCTTATCACAAGGGAACATGTTGAGACTTCCTGTCACTTATCTGTCTTCAAGGACTTGTGTACTGGACTTATGTAATTTTTTACAGAGGATACAATGCCTTTGTTTTCACGCCACCAGAGAGCACTGTTGGATCATTAAGATTTGGCTTTTTTTCTTTCTAGATGTTACCTAAAGTAATGAGAACCAGGGATTCAAACAAAACTTTGCTAAATATTCTTTCTTACCTCATGACAAATGTAATGAGAACATAAGACATAATAAATCGATTCGCATCTTGGTATTTATAGTTCTGCATTCTTTCAATATTATTTTCTTTTAAGTAATGAAAAGACTGCTATTACTAAAGTTACTACTAGTGATACAGTTTGTATTATCAATTTTCATAAATTTTATTTTACTCACTAGTTCAGCTGTAACTTGTATAAAAGGACAACTGTGAAGATCACTTCTGGTTCCTCATTCAGGGGAACAGAAACATCCCTTACTGCCACAGTAAATAACATGACATGGAGTGGAAGACTATGCTGCAAAAATACCTTGCCACTGTGCCAATCACAGGTGATTAATGCAACATTTATGGCAAAGATCAAGGAAAATGTGTTCAACTGGAAAAAAGGTCACAAAGTCATCTTCAAAGGATAAGGAAGACAGTGGTAGCCTGGTCTTCTAATTTCACTTTTTTTCAATACTGAGAACTCCAAATCTTCAGTAGGTTAGGAAATCATTCTGTGTGTAGGTGCATGTATGTGTGCCTATGCCAACATACCCATGTGTATAGCCTCGCATAAGATACACGCAGATATAACACATTAATTTATTTTAAAATCTCTTAATTTTGCAAGAAAGATAAGCACATTTCTCTATGTGGTTGTGAAATTAAGATTTACACTAAATTGACCAAGCATAGTTTTGAGACTTTTTTCATAATTCGAAAGGGAACCATTAAGTGGACCACAAAACTGCTTAACCGCTTGGTATTACACAGCTTTACCGTTTCAGTTTTGAAGCCATTTTCAGATACTGTTTAGGATTTTCCTAAGACAGGGGAGTGAAGACTATGAAAGGTCTTAATTTCTTCTTAGATACAAAATATTCCATTTAAATTTAAGTGTCTACATGTATTGTTATTTTAAAACTTGGTGATTAAAAAATGTTGGAGGAATTGAAATGAACTTACTTTGATCAATAAATTATGAGATTTCTAATGCAGCTAAATAAGAAACAAAAATTTGTGGAAGAGCTTCTAGAAAATTAAATATGTTCTAGGAAAAAAGTCTTCCAAAAGATACATGTCATAGTTTTCTTTCACCCAAAATTAATTATATGGTTTTCTGTATTGAGGAATATTTTGTGAGATTCTACTTTCCATATGGTACAAGGAGAAGACAATTACTCTAAAATTAATAATACTGAATGTCTTTATTCTGGCCTTGATTATTCATTTTAATATAAGGAAATTATTCTGAAATTATGATATAATGACTAAATGTTAAATTTTCTTACCGTATTGAGGCTTGGATATTGAAATGCATAAGTATCCATTCTGCTGCTAATTTCAAAATTACAGTTGTAACATGCAACACCAAAAAAATCCTGTTTTTCTTTCCTCAGCATACTTTATAGTAAACTCTAAAGTGAGAAAGAGTGCAAAACCATCTTTCACTGTTTTTGCAGTACAGGGTTTAATAGCCTTTTCCTTTTGATGCATCTGCTAAGTAAGCATTTTTCCTTCTCATCATGATAAAAAATCTACTCAGTAATGAGCTTTCTCCTGTTATCCACAACCAAGGTGATACAGACTATATTGAACTTATCTGAGATTTTCCATTGGCATGCTTATTTCCACAATATTAATGCTTCTCCTTCTACTTTGGGCTTTTATCAGATAAAATGTGTGTCGGAATTTTTGCTTGGGTAAGGACTTCAAAATATCTATATATTCAAATGAGAAACAGGACAATGATAATCTTCTTAACCTGTTTTCTTGATTATTGCATTTTCTATTATTGCAGGTTTTTCATATCTATATCATACATTATTTATGTAGATATGTGAAGTTTATTCTCATGCTTTAAAAGTGCATAAAACTCAAAGTAGTTAAGATATGTTGTCTATAAATAACAGAGTAGAATCATAGAAACGTTAGGATTGTAAAAGTTCACCACCACCTCCCTGAATATCCTGTTATCCAATGCATTATTGATATCCAACCTGAACCTCCCATAGCACATCTTGACACCATTTCCTCTTGTCCTGTCACTTGTCACCTGGGAGAAGAGACTGACCCCCCACCTTGCTACAAGCTCCTTTCAGGTAGTTGCAGAAACCAACAAGGATATGCATACAACCATAACCAATAAGGATACCCCCTGAGCCTCATTTTCTCTAGGCTAAACGCCCCCAGCTCCCTCAGCTCCCTCGTCAAACTTGTGCTCCAGACCCTTCCCCAGCTCTTTTGCTCTTCTCTGGACACACTCCAGCACCTCAATGTTGTTCTTAAAGTGAGGGCCCCAAATCTAGACACAGGATTTGAAGTGTGGTCTTTTCTTGCTGTGAAGGTGATTAATCATTGGAATGATTTAACCAAGGGAGTTGCGGATTCTTTACTGTTTGACGTCTTATAGAGACTGAATACCTGTTGAGAACATATATTTTAATTTAAATGCAGGATTTTCTTATGTTTCCATCTCAGGATTTTTAACCTTAAAATCTTTGTGATGGCTACAAGGTAACAGGCAAAGCAGCAGTAAAATCAGCACTAAAAATGTTATATCTGTAGTTCAAGAGATTCCTCTTGTCTACCTCTTTCCAGATAAATGGTGAAAATGTAAACTGGGATCTTGAGGCCAATAGAAATTTTGGTCAGAGTTTGAAGGACACTGTTTCAACTTTTTGAATTAAGCAAAAAAACCAAGTTTGCCTCATGACATTTAAAACCACACCCATCTGTCTTCAGTAGAGCTTGAAATCAGTAGTTCTATTTAATTTAAACAGCTGAACCTCAGCTGCATACACAATTCCTGCCACCTTAAGTCTGATAAGCTATGATTACTAGATGACAGTAGTCTTTACAAGAAAGCCCGGTTCAGTGAAGGTATTTCTAAAGACATCTCACATCCTCTGACAAGATTTATTCAATTTATTGAAGTAATGGGCTATGTTTTAAGAGAGTTTAAATGTAAGAAAAAAGGACCTTCTGCCACGGGCTAGTCTACCATCTCCTTTTTACCTTGTGCGATTACAACAGGTCTCCTGTTCGTATCTCAAGTTTTAATATCCTTCCCTACTAATTAATGAGTTGTTCCAATAAGATCCCAACTCTATATTTTTATACTACCCTGTGGGACTGGTAAGTTTCTGTTATAATAACTTATTTCTCCATTCTGAAAATCCTTTCTCAGTAATGGCATTAAAATTAAAATTTTCTCCACATTGCTTGTGAAAATCAAGTATTAAAAAGAATCTTAATAAGTGCAATCATACTTTAATCCAAAACCATTCTTTGTAAAGCTCTTTAATCAAAATTCTTTCACAATGGTGGCAAAAAAATAGCACTAGATTTATGAACTTATTCAAATGACTTCACAGCAAAAATAGGTCAGTGGGATGCAAAAATCCCACTGTTCTTATCCAACTAACTTTGTCTTTTGCTTTGAAACTTTGTATTCATTGGACACTTACAAAGTCTTTAAATTAGCTTTTACTCAGTAAGCCACTTATATGCTCTTAGGTAAAGACCATCACACTGATTGCAAAATCTGTTAGCTTTAAGCAATTATAACGGTAAAGTCATTACATTTTGAAAGAACAAAGTGATGTGTAATTTGCATTTGATGTAAAAGTTAAACAGACAGCCTTTTAAAGCAAGCAACTGCACTGACCCTGTTCAGACATTTAAGTCTTGCTCCAGTAATTTGTGTTTGTGTCTGAGTCCACAATCCTCTCTAAAACATTAAAATGCACTGTCCACTTGTCTCTTCTGGTTTTCTTGCCATCTGTATTTTTGCTATGCTCCAGGCAAGAACAAAGCTTGTCACCTTGACCATTTTAGAAATGTTAATGATTTCATATTGAAGGATAATATTTCATAAAATTTAGAGAAGCCCTGTGAATAGAACTTCTAGAGCATGCAAAAGTTTAAAGGACAGTTTAAAATATGCTAACAATCCTTTGTGTTCCTGAAAGAAAAAAAAAACAACCACATTTATTACAGTATGTATGTTCTTTAAATTTTACACAGTGAATCATCTAATTATAGGAATGCAGAAAACTTCTTTAACTAAAAAATCACTTCCTACAAACACTGCATAAATGAACCCTAGTAGAACAATGAAACGTTCCCGTTCCTTTAATTTCTCTTTTAGGCTGAAAACCTTTTGTCTTCTCCAAATTTAAAGACATTGTATTCCCTTTCCTAGTGCAATTCTTCCTTCTATAAGTTGTTATAAATCTTCTGTAAGATGCTAAGCAGCAGAGAAAAGCCTAAAGGAAGCTCAGTAACCTAAAATGGTGTCTTCATGAAAGAAAAAATTAATTTTACAGATTAAAGTATATAAAAATGCATAGCTAAACAGTTTATAAATTCAGTTCTATAGCTGTCAGACTTCCTTTGACACAGTTAAGGCCCACTACAGAAACAGAGTATTTCAGACAGCAAGAACTGAGCATATATCTCCAATAACTCTTAATGAACTATAAAAGGAATGCGTCTGTAATTTGTCTTAAACTTTTAATGAATTAGAGACTTATTTCCTACTTTGTGTGGATTATTCCAGCAATTTATGTGCATTGTTGTCACCTAGTCACAGGATCAACTCAAGCGGTCTATGAAAACAAAATATTTTGTAAAAAGCATCTACAATACTATAGTTCTACTTAAGGGACATGAATTAAATGTCCCATTTTCATTAGTGTGCTGGTTTTGGCTGAGGTAGAGTTAATTTTCTTCTGGCTGGTGTGGGCCTGTGTTTTGGGTTTGTGTTGAACACAGAGTTGATAACACAGAGATGTTTTTGTTATCGCTGAGCAGGGCTTACACAGAGCCAAGGCCTTCTCTGCTTTTTGCACTGCCACACTGACAAGGAAGCTGGGGCTGCCTGGGAGGCTGGGAGAAGACACAGCCAGGACAGGTGACCAAAGGGATATTCCAGACCATATGATACCATGCTCACTATATAAAGTTGGGTGAAGAAGAAAAAAGGGGGGGCATTTGTAGTGATGGTGTTTGTCCTCCCAAGTCACCATTAAGTGTGATGGGGCCCTACTTTCCTGAGGGTGGCTGAACACTTGCTCCTGGGAATTATCTCAGAAGCAACCTTTTCGGGATTACTGTTGAGTAAAACTAATTTTTTTTTTTTAATATTTCAGATTGTTTGACTGACAGTAGTACAAGATTATCATAAAATTACTATATGAAGGCCCCTCTTTTCCCACTTACCAAACTCTTATGATCATGATGGCACTGCTTTTAACACTACTCTTCCTCTTATGTCTCGTGTTGCTTCCATTAACTCCTAAAATATTTGAGGAAAGAAGACAGGCTGGCTACCAAAACAAAGGTCAGAACAAAGCTCTCAGAGGCAGATATCTACTCAGAAAAGAAAATTCTGAATACCTACATGAGCAGAAAATCAGTCATCCATGAGAATTTTAGGCTTAACTGTCTTATCCAATGGTCCAGAAAACCCTATAAGCACTCAAAGAGGATTTCTGTCTCAGACCTAAGTACCAGACATTTACTGCTGATGATTTTTAGGTGGCAAAGATTTCATCCCTATGTTTTTTCAAGTTTATGTTTATGGCAGTGTTGTTATTATTTTAGAAAACATGTATTTTTAATATTTCTATGATAGGGTATTTTCTTGACTCTGGAAAAGCAGCAATCTAACACTGCAGAGAAAATTTAAAAATCTAAAGCCAGCAAACAGTCTTCATTAGGAAGGTATGGATTCAGATACTGTAGACCAAGCTGGAGAGAGCACTCACATAGCCCCTGTCAATATTTAACCTCTAATGAAAAACTTTGACACTAGGATGTCCTCCTTGTGTGGCTGCAGAAGAAGCAAACCTGGGGAACAAACCAGATGGATCCAAGTGTGTGACTTGTCTGCACATGAAGAAAATTACTACAGCCTTTGGATCTTATTGCCTAGAGAGGTTTTACTTCATTCTCGTGTTAGTGCCAAAATTCATTTTAGTGCATATCCTGTTACAAACATTTTGGGAGACAACTGCTGTAAATGTCAGTGTTAGAAACCTAGACCTCACTCTTCATTGCACCTTATTCACCAGGATTGGGAATCCTTCTTCCTAAGCCAAGACTTTTGGCAGCACAACATTATGCTATTTGGGTTCAGTGTACAGTTAGATCTTGATCATGTAAAGAGATTTCATCAATGTTCCCAACAGAGATATTGATAGAAGACTTAGCTCCCAGAATAGACATACAGTGAAACCTCTCTATTGGTGAAATTTAGGTATTTGGGTGGTTCTTTTTGATGGTGGGTTTGGTTTTGGTGTTGTTCTTGTTTATTGTAAATATATATATATACACATATATATGTATATACAGATACTGTACTTTTGTTGCAGCCTTGTACATAATCTCAAATAAAAAAAAGTAATTATTCAGAAATTCAGATTATATTATCTTTATGCTCTTAGTTTGCACTCCACTATAGCCTGAAGCTCATCCCTCCTGTAAGTCGCATGCTAAAATACAGTGGAATATTATTAAAATATTGAGGCACACTTCCTAAAGTTTTTTGAGGAAAAATTCAGTTAAGTGATCATGAAAAAAAATTTAATTTTCTCTAATGAGGCACAAATCAAATAAAGTATCTGCATTCTACAGGAATATTAAAAAGACAGAAATAATTTTAGAAATCAAATATATTACAGAAATTTTATTTGTTGCTATGCTGTAGCTAACAAACTCTCTTCTTTGTATATCTGTACATCTGAACATCAGTACCTGGATCCACATAAAGGCGTAACATCATTAGGCTGAAGTTTATAAAAGGCCAAGTTACCACTGTTTTTCAGTGATTACTGAATATTAATGTCCTTTCAGCTTCAACTATATTAATTCTATTCTACACAAGCATTTATCCACATAATTCTTGAGAAGGGGTTAATTTGCAAAAGATATATTAGCTTTGTTCTTGAACTGACTCGTTTATTATTTTTTTCCATTTCATTTCAAAAAAACCCAAATGAACAAGGATGCATGCAAACATTTTTTAGACAAGTCAAATCAATTATTTTGTTTTCAGAGGTACTATGAGCTGTTTAAAAATACACTGTCTCTCATCAGGTGTTGGCACTCTTTGGGTATGTAAGTCATGCTACCAAAGCTGTTTGCACACCTGCATGACTGGATGTGCATTAATCACCTGGTCAAACACATTTCTCTTCATTTGATAGGCACACATCCCTTTGCTTGATGGATGATACAAATTGTCTCAGTTCACATCATCCAATAGATAAGCTCTCGTTCTACTGAGTAAATGTGTATCAACTGCATGACAGAAACCCCTTCCTCATAAAGTGCTAACATATTAAGTGTATGATCAGTAACTTTTTTCTCAAAAAAGTATTTGGCCTCTTTCCTAAGAATGTAATAAAGAATAAGTTCTGGACAGGATTATTAGAAGTTTTGCAGAAAAATGTGATTGAGAACTTGTGAATTAGTGAGTGAGGAAAAGCTGAATTCTCTTTTCTATTAATTTCATAGATGGCAGGATAAGGCTTCGTTTGTGATAATTTTTGAAGTTTGTGGTGTTTGGGTTGGGCTTGTTTTGTTTTTTATTTCATAAATAATAAATAAGTAAGTAAATAACACACTGCAATACAGGCTGTACAAGGCAACCTCAAAGTCATCTAGAAAGAAAATTTTTGAACTAATCTTATGAGGTCCTAACAAAATATTATGATCTTAACAGTAGTATCACAGTGCTGAATAGGAAACTTTCTGGTCATCAGAGACTGCCAAAGCTACCATAATTCTGAGCCATTCCTATTTGTCTTGAACCTTTATTTCATTACAAAAACACAAAGAAGAAATGAACTATTTCTTCCAGTGATAAATTGATAGAACATGCCTTGATATGTGTATGCAAAGCATACAGAAGAAGTAATGTATAAACAGTGGTAAAATTAGATCCAACAGTTGAAATTGTAAACTAGAAGTAGGTTTAAATTTCCAAACAGCTACCTCTTTTTGGGATATAGTATGTTCAGAAGAATGACTTCATGGCTTTAGCCAGAACTGAAAAACACAAAAGAGGCTTTGATCTTCTGTTCTGGGTCACCTTGTTTTGTGCATTTCTTTCTTGATCTCCACTGGCTTTGCTAACATCTGCGTCTTGTTTTAAGCTTGCTGATTGCATTGAGTTTGTATTTGCTACGCAATAAGCTGGCACTAAGAAGGATTTTGATCTTTAATCTGGTTCAAGGGATGCTAAGCAGCTCTGATTGCAGCCATAGGCAATACATGTACTAAATGAGATTGAAGGACAAATTAAAATAAATAATGTTTGAGTAAATCACTTTGTCCTGGTTAAATGCATGTAACAATTACGTTTTCCCTTGCAAAGCAGGTTTTAAAGAAATTAACAAGTGGTTTTTTTTTTTTTTCTGATGTAAGTATAATGAATCTGTTTCCACACAGAAAAACTAATGTCATTGAAGTTGTGTTTCTCCTGTATGTATCACAATAGCTTCAAAGCTTTTCGGTAGAAAGCTGAGGAGAATTCACAGATCTGTAAATTTATTGCCAAAGGCAAAACATGGGAAACTGGTTAAATCTTCCTTAACAATCCTACTTCACTTGAGTAATGATGTTTTAGGCCTTTTGACTAACAGTGGTTCCTGCAGACAAACAATAGCAATTTTATACAATTTTCATTGCTCTAAGAAATAAAGTCTAGTAAATAATTAGGTAGAGAAAGAACAAGGAAAATAAGTTTTATTTGATCTGGTCATTTTAGTAGCATTCCACCTGCAAATATTTACATTCCTTAGGGTAACATTTTCATGATGTCCTGTACTTGAAGAAGAGAAAGTTGAACAATAAACTAAGAACAATTGTCTGGTGGTGTAATTAGGGGAAAAGCTAGAAAGGATAAAACATATGGTTTAAAAATATATATTCCAAGAAGGAAATTAGTAAAGCAAATAATATTTTTCAGCAGATTATCTATGTTAGGTAAAAAAACCTGATAATCTGATAAGTCTGGCTGTGCCAAGATTCCAAGGAGAAAAAAAAATATAGACATTACAGCACTATGTTCATCAATTACTTCTCTTCATGTGAATATGTTTGAATAGTTCAATGTCTATAAAATATGAAATGTCAAAGCAGCTCATGCACCTGTTCAGAACAGAAAAGTGGTTACAGAATAAAGTTCTAGTGATATAATCTAACTTATATATATATATTTTT